>JAOXNT010064370.1:0-16721 GCA_028565815.1 Cletocamptus dominicanus | reverse complement strand
CGGCCAATCTGTCACGATGCCAGCGCTCTATGGCATCCGAAGAGATATGTTCGAAATACGGTCTACGTAAGGCTCTAGCACCGCGGAAGTCGTTCTCCTTCTGTCTATCTACAAATACAAAAGATAGACTGATGCCCGAAACCGCGCCGGCCAAATGCCCCTCCCAAGAGGTGCCCGAATCTACACCAAAGGGAAAGACGCCCCAAATCATACTCCCATACCAGAAAATGACGAATAAGGCCAAGGCCATCGAGGTTTTATTGCCCTTTCGAATACCAGCAAAAACCAGAAAAAAGGCCAGACCGTAAATCATGGCACTAGCACCAATATGATAAGACGGCCTGCCGATACACCAGGTTAAAACACCCGCCAAAACGTAGATCAACAGCCATACTTGCAGGCTTATAGCCTCGTAACGCATCAGCAGAATAAAGCTCAGGACAAAGAAGGGTATGCTATTGGATAGAAGGTGATCCCAACTACCATGTAGAAATGGCATGGCCGCTATGCCCGGCAACCCGTTAAGGGTTCTAGGATAAACACCCAACGCGCTCCACTGGCTCCCCGTCATCTGTTCAAACAAAAAAACCAACCATGCCAAAACGACGGGTAAAACGGCTAAGATGAACTTAAATCGTATGGAGGGTGGAATTCTTTTCATGTTTTTTGTAATATTGATACCGTGCAAAAAGCAGACCATTGAAAATACTTCGATTTTTACTTCTCTCCGTGCTATTAGCAGCCCTTTTGGTCGTCCTTGGTAAAAAACAAGGAAAAATTCCGCCATTAGGTTCCTTCCTCAACCCGTTTACTGGTGTTTGGCAAAACGCTGAACCCGCCGATGCCATACCCTGGGCCGATGTTAGCTTGCCTGGCGTAAGCGCGCCAGTCACCATAGCCGTAGACTCGAATTGGGTACCCGACATCTATGCCGAAAACCTTACCGATTTATTCTATGCACAGGGCTATATGGAAGCCTCGCTTCGCCTTTGGCAGATGGATTTTAGCGTGCGGGCTGCCGAGGGGCGCATCAGCGAAATTTTAGGCGACATTATGCCCGAACAAACCCTGAAATTCGATAGGATGCAAAGGCGTTTGGGTATGCCCTACGGTGCGTTTCAAAAACTTGAGGCCATTCACCAAGACGAAGAGGCTAACCGCATATTAACGGCCTATTCAAACGGTATAAACGCCTACATCAATCAATTAAAACCAGCCGATTACCCTTTGGAATACAAGTTATTCGACTACGAACCCGAAGGCTGGTCGGTTTATAAAACCGCCTTGTTCTTAATGGCTATGAGCAAGGATTTAACCAATCGCGAATACGATATTGAATCGACCCGATTTATTGAACGCTTCGGGGCTTCCTTATTCTCTAAACTCTACCCCGAATTTTTTCCGTCCGTAGAACCCGTTATTCCCTCTGACGGTAATTGGGGTTTCGATTTTTTTGAAGAGGAGAAAGAGCTCGATACCGTTATGGCCCATCTGCCCAACGGCACCGAAGCCAAACCCGACATGAATATTGGAAGCAACAATTGGGCCCTCTCGGGAAGTAAAACGGCATCGGGCTATCCACTGCTGGCCAATGACCCCCACCTTCGGTTGAGTTTTCCCGCCATTTGGATGCAGATGCATCTTCATGCTCCTGGGTACAACGTAGGCGGAGCTACCTTTCCAGGCACGCCTGGTATTATTATAGGTTGTAACGATTCTATTGCTTGGGGCGTGACCAATGCAGGCCGCGATGTAAAAGATTGGTACACCATAACCTTTGAAGACAACAGCCGAAAGCGCTACCAATGGGGCGATGGTTTCCGCGAAACCTCTATGACGATTGAAGAGATTAAAATCCGCGGCAGCGAACCCTTTATAGATACCTTGTTATTTACCCATTTTGGCCCTATTACCTACGATCGAAATTTTGAACAGCCCGAAGGGGCAGACGCCCTAGCCCTGCGATGGCGTGCCCACGATGCAGGCATGGAATTTAGAACGTTCTACGAACTCAATACGGCGAGCAATGTAAGCGACTACCTCAACGCCTTGCAACACTACGCCTGCCCAGCTCAAAACTTTGCTTTTGCCTCGGTGAATGGCGATATCGCCCTGCGTCAGCAAGGAAAATTTGCTACACTAGATAAGGGCCAGGGCAGAATCATTCAAGATGGAAGCAAGCCCAGTGCGGAATGGGGTGCGCCTATACCCTTCCAAGAAATCCCCATGCAAATCAATCCAGAGCGAGGCTTTGTATCATCGGCCAACCAGCATGCGGTAGACACCTCGTACCCGTACTACACGCATGGCCAATACGAGTACTACCGAAACCGCCGAATCAATAGCGAATTAACAAAATTACAAGGCGCTACCGTAGAGGATATGATTGACTTGCAATACGATAATTACGATTTGCAAGCAGCCGAAACCCTCCCCTTGCTATTGGATTACCTAGATGAGTCTTTACTAGATAGTACAGGGAAACGATTTGTAAATCTATTGTCGAATTGGGATTTCTTCTCGGATTCTACCAGCAAAGCAGCTTCCGTCTACGAGATCTTTTTCCGTCGCTACGAAACCTACCTATGGGACGAGTTACTCGCTACCGATTACGGTTTAAATCTCCCCGAGGAATACACCACCTATGTTCTCCTCCGCGATAGCATAGACCATCCGTTTATCGATTACGCCCAAACCGAAACGGAAAGCGAAGAACAAGCTGATATTGTACAATTGGCCTTTGCCGCTACGGTGGATACGCTTCGGGATGCCAAAACCCTAGCTTGGGGCCAATTTAAAGGCACCACGGTAGAGCACTTGGCTAAAATTGAGGCCTTTAGCCAACAACTCGTGGTGGGCGGAAACCGCAGCATTGCCAATGCTACAAGCAAACACCACGGTCCTTCTTGGCGAATGATTGTAGATTTTGCTGGAGGCAAGGTTCAAGGCATGGGGGTTTATCCTGGCGGTCAGTCGGGCAACCCGGGAAGCCATCAGTACAACCGCTTTATAGAGGATTGGAAAAACCGACGCTACTACCCTATCCGCTTAACTAAAACGCCTCCCGCTAACGGCGATAATACATTTACTTTTCAAATAAAACCCGCACCATGAAAGACTGGTTAGCTATACCCTTTATCCTTGTACTTGGTTTTCTACTCTCTACGTTAACAGGTATTTGGTGGATGACAGCACTCGTAGCCTGGTTTGCCGGTTTGCTTTTGGGCCGACGTTTTATCTCCATTTTCCTCGCGGGATTACTGGGCGGCGGGCTGCTTTGGTTCTTGGCTGCTTTTATTCCATCTATGGCGAATGAACACCTCTTGGCCGAACGGTTGAACACGCTTCTTGACCTTCCTGTTTCGGCGCTGTTATTAACCGCTGCCATCGGCGCTGTAATCGGAGCTCTCGGGGCTGGTGCAGGTTATTCACTTAAGACCGTTTTCCCGCGAAGAGGCTAGGAAAAGAGGTTGATTAACGGACGAATAGATAACACTTGGGCCAAATAATACGAGCCCGCAGCTACGCTAGCGCCCAAAGCGGTACCCCAAATAATGTCTATGGCAATAATGCCCGATGGCCAGTTTTTAATTACCGCGCTGTTGGTTAATTCATAGGTCATATAGGTGAAAAACCCGTACAAAGCGCCTAGAAGAACCGCCTTGGCCAACGATTCTAGGGCTAAAGCAGGATAGACGGCAAAAAGCAATAACCCCAATACAAATAAGCCATAGAACACAAAGGCCGAAACCCAATTGACATCCGGGCGAAGAAAATCGGCTAGGTAATGGTTGTAAATGGATTTAGCAACGATGCCTAACCAGATTAAATCGATAACTAAAAAAACGAGTAAACTAAGAAAAACGTGAAGCAGTTGTTTGGCTAACATAATGGTAATTTCTTTAAGAACTTGGAGGGTTAAGATACAGAAGTATTTGGCCAAACCCATAATGCTCTGCGTTTGCCTTAGGTACATTCTTCAATTTATGGTTAAAACCCTACCCTAAGCAGCTTGGTTATTCTACCAATCTTCTTGTATATTGTGTACTTGACAAAGTATGTTTGTGAAGCCCTGAATATGACGAAAAAAAGAAAACCCAGCCCGTTACCCCAAGCCGATGTAAACTATATTGAAGCGCAGTTTAGGGCGGAAGAAATCCTCTTAGATGCTGCGGATATTGCGGCGGTTTCCTCTAGAAAAGATGTGGCTAAAATACTTGAGCAAAACCCTGATTCGGCTATGGCCAAATCGGTTTTAGATCATGCGAAATACCGGCATCAATTAAGGAATTTACAGGTGGAATATGTTAAACTACAGCAATGGATTAGCAAGCACAATATGCGGGTGGCCATTTTGTTTGAAGGACGAGATGCCGCTGGAAAAGGAGGTTCTATTCGTCGCCACACCAACCATTTAGACCCTAGATACTACCGCGTTGTAGCCCTACCAAAGCCTACTGAAACCGAACAAGGCCAGTGGTATTTTAGGCGTTATGTTAAGGAATTACCTAATCCGGGCGAAATGGTTTTTTTTGATCGTTCTTGGTACAATCGCGCTGTGGTAGAACCTGTTATGGGCTTTTGTACCGATGCACAATACGACACTTTTATACAACAGGTTCCCGAGTTTGAGCACATGTTATTTGAAGATGGCGTAGTGCTTATAAAGTTTTGGTTCTCCATTTCGAAAGGCGAACAGCAACGCCGATTTGAGGCCCGCATGAAAGACCCTATGAAACGCTGGAAGTTTAGCCCGGTAGATCGCGAAGCACAATCGCGATGGGACGACTACACCAAGTACAAAGAGCAGATGTTCTCTAAATCGCATACCAATTACAGCCCTTGGATAATTGTTCGGGCCAATGATAAACGCAGGGCACGCCTAGAGAGTATGCGCTATGTGCTATCGTTGTTTGAGTATGAGGGGAAAGAGGATAGCAAAGAGCGGCTGCTACCCGACCCTGATGTAATCAACCGCTTTCACCGCTCCATCATTCAAATTGATAAGTAATGGCATTAACCGCTAAAGAGATTAATTTATTAAACACGGAGCGGGGCTTACGAACCTTGCTAGAGAAGCACCTTTCCGATGCCCAAGAAGCGTTGGAAATCACAAAATATTATAAAGATTTGCGCTTGCTTCAAGCCGATCTTATCCGCCTGCAAACCGCCATTATTAAGGAAGGACATAAAGTGCTCATCCTCTTTGAAGGGCGAGATGCGGCCGGTAAAGGCGGCGCCATCAAACGATTCATACAATACCTAAACCCACGTCAATACCGGGTTGTGGCCCTTCGCAAACCAAATAAAGAAGAGCGAACACAATGGTATTTTCAACGCTATATAGAACATTTGCCCCAAGCAGGAGAAATGGTTTTCTTCGATCGCTCGTGGTATAATCGAGCCGTTTTAGAGCCGGTAAATAAACTCTGTTCGCCCCAGGAATACAAACGCTTTATGAAACAAGTAAATGGATTTGAGCATATGCTGATTCAATCGGGCATCAAGCTCTTTAAATTCTATTTCTCCATAGATAAAGCAGAGCAAGCTAAACGCTTAGAGGCCATAAAAAACGACCCGCTTAAGCAGTGGAAATACGGTCATTTAGACGAATATGCTCAGCTTCTTTGGGAAGATTACACCCAATACAAAGAGAAGATGTTTGCCCATACCCACACCGACAACGCCCCATGGGTTATAATAGATGCCAACGAAAAACGAGAAGCGCGCTTAACCGCTATACGGCATGTCCTTGATGCCCTTCCCTACCGCAGCGAAGTGGAGTATTAGCCCTGCTGATTAAAATACCTTGTTTTAACTCTTTTATGTTTTAAAAACTTTGCTATTTTTGCAACAAGGTTGCATAAAATGATTTCAGAACGCAGTTCAAAACGCAGCGGACAATGGGCCGCTTTTCTCTCTATGGCTTGTGCCGTGCACTGCGCTGCATTCCCTGTACTTCTCTTCTTTATCCCCTCCTTTGCTAGTTCGTTAAACGCGCATCATTGGGTAGAATGGTTGGTTATTGCTTCCGTGGCTGTGTTGGCTGGCTATTCCATATATCATGGCTATAAAAATCATCATCAATCGATGCTTCCTGTTTTTTTATTGATTTTGGGCTTATCGCTCCTGATAAGTTTACATCTATTGCATTTACATGAAAATTGGTTTGTAACTTCGGGCCAAGTACTTGGTGGTTTATCCATTGCAGGTGCTCAATGGGCTAATGTTCGGCTCGGCAAAAACCAATCTTGTTCTAGATGCGCACACTAATTCTCGTTTTCCTTCCCTTTCTCCTTCCGCTGCTAAGCACAGCACAAAATTCCATACTCGCAGGCCCTTACACCACTGGTGTTCAACCTAACGAAGCCACCATTTGGCTGGCCACACCGATAGCTAGCGACACCCCAACCGTAGCGGTTAAAGACCCCTTGACCAACCGTATAAATTATGCCGATAAAATCAAGAAATACACGGTAAACAAAGAGGCTATCTGGCACTTTAGCTTTCAAGGGTTAACAGCGGACACGGACTATAAAACGATTGTACTGCAAAAGAAAAAAGAACGAACCGTAGCCATAGAGGGCAATTTTCGAACCGCCTCCGACTCGCTACGTCCCCTTCGTTTCGCTTTTGGATCTTGCAATTTTATAGGAAAACACGTGGTTAAACTAACCATAACGGCACCGCATACCACCATTCATAATGCCATGCTGCGCGAAAACCCAGATTTCATGCTTTGGTTAGGCGACAATGTATACTATTGGGGGCGCGATTTTAAAAGCAAAGAGCGCATGGTAAAACGCCACATGTACTACCGAAAACACAAGCGCTTGAACCGTTTTATGAAAAGTACAGCGCACTACGCCATTTGGGACGATCACGACTTTGGCCCGAATAACGCGCACGGCGATTTTCCCTACCGCGATTCGGCCCTAAGCGTGCATAAACTCATGTGGCCTGGTCCTGATTACGGCCATGAAGAAGGCGGCATTTTCCATTCCTTTAAACGTGCCGATATAGAATTTTTCATGTTGGATAATCGCTATTTTTCCAAGTTGGATGGAGAGCAATCTCAAGCCTTGGGCAAGGCACAAATGCAATGGCTAAAAAATGAACTAAAACAGAGCACAGCCACTTTCAAATTTATATGTTCTGGAATACAGTGGCTTACGGAAGTATCCCATTCTGAAGGCATGCATCAGTTTGCCTCAGAAAAAGAAGAATTACTGCGGTTTCTTGCGGATGAATCGATTCGAGGCGTGCTGTTCCTAACAGGCGACCGCCATCTTTCATCCATAGAGGAATTGGAAATAGCACCTGGGCATAAGGTCTACGATATTACCTCATCTCCTATCTTGAGTCCACTTAACAGAAGTGGTTATAGGCAGGAACATAAAACGAACCCCAATCTACTACCCAACTCCATGTTTATTAAACGCAATTTTACCACAGTAGATGTAAAGGGCCGCAAAGGCGAGCGTAAACTCTACATTCGCTTTTTAGATAAGCACGGCGAAGAGATAACCAACTTGGTTTTAAACGAAGGGTTTTAGCAGACATTTCACCGCCCTTTGTTTTTCTATTTTTGAAGCATGAAAAAACCAGCACTTCATTGGCAGATTATCTTGGCCTTGTGCTTAGGCATAGTGTACTCCTTTGCAGCCATTCGCTTTGGGTGGATCGATTTTACACTTAAATGGCTTAAGCCTTGGGGCGATATTTTTATCCGTTTATTAAAGATGCTTGCCGTACCCTTGGTACTCTTCAGTATTATTAAAGGCGTTTCTGGCTTAACCGATATTACCCGACTGGGGCGATTGGGCTTAAAGACCATGGCAGCCTATGTAGTAACCACCCTAATTGCCATTAGCATTGGTCTTACCTTGGTAAATATTATTCAACCCGGCAACCGCTTTGATACCGAAACCAAGGCGCGTATAACCGAAAGTGTAGAGACCAATGTAGCCAACGACACCAAGTTTCAATCGTTGCAAAGCGTTCGCGAGAACGACGTTAAGGCACAGAAAGAATACGGCCCGCTGTATATGGTAAAGGAGATCGTACCCGAAAACATCTTCGTTTCGCTAACCAGCATGAAGTTGATGCTACAGGTTATCTTCTTCGCTATCTTCTTTGGCGTAGGTTTGGTTTTTATCGACTCGGAAAAAGCCAAGTACGTCAGTGGCTTTGTAGATGGCGCCAACGATGTTATCCTACTGATGATCAATTGGGTAATGAAGCTAGCTGCGCCTTTTGTATTTTGTTTATTGGTGGGGCAAATGGCCCAGCTTGCTGGCTCGAACGAAGGCGATTTAATCGAGATTTTTAAATCGTTGGGTTGGTATATGCTAGCTGTGATTTCAGCTCTCTGTTTTATGATGTTTTTCGTTTACCCTTCCGCCGTTCATGTCTTTACCAAAAAGCGCCTTTCCTTTACGCGTTTTTTGAGTAAACTGAGTAAGGCGCAATCCGTTGCGTTTTCCACCAGTTCTAGCGCGGCAACCCTACCTGTTACCATGGATGTGGTAGAGAATGATATAGGAGTATCTAAAGAGACCACCAACTTTGTACTTCCTGTTGGAGCAACCATCAATATGGATGGAACCAGCATGTTCCAAGCCATAACCGCCGTATTCCTAGCGCAGTTTTTTGCTCAGGGCATGCCCCTCGGTCAGCAGATTGCTATGGTAGGGATGGCCACGCTGGCTTCTATTGGTGCACCGGCCGTACCCAGTGCAGGTCTTGTGCTTTTAATGGGGATTATGGAATCGCTGGGTTTGCAGGTTTGGTGGATTGCCCTGGTCTTTCCCGTAGATCGGATTTTAGATATGATACGAACGTCCGTTAACGTAACTGGCGATGCTGCCGTAGCAAGCCTCATTGCCCATTCCGAAGGCGAAGTAATTGGCCAAAAATGAATCCAAAGAAAGCTTACCGCGTTCTCCAACTCGTTAACTTCTATCCTCCTTTTCTAGGCGCTGGTATCCGCATGACGCATCTAGATAAATCGTTTCGGTTTGTTGACGTACGCCTTAAACTGAGGTGGTGGAATAAAAACCTCTTCGGTACGCAATTCGGCGGCTCGCTCTACTCAATGTGCGATCCCTTTTACGCCTTTCTCGTCATAATGCGCTTAGACGGCAACTACATCGTTTGGGATAAAGCGGCAAGCATTCGCTTTCGTCGGCCCGGCCGCGGCACGGTTTACGCTCGTTTCGAGGTAACTGACGAACAAGTAGCCGAAATTCTTGAGCTCGCAGAACAAAACGATCGTGTAGATTACACCTTTAAAACCCAAATTGTAGATAATGAAGAGAAGGTAATTGCCGAAGTAGAAAAGGTGGTTCACATCCGCAGGAAAAAAGAAAACGAGAATTAGAAACCGCGAAGTACGCTAAAGATTTATACAAAAAATAGTACTTTTAACTACGTGCGAATACTCACCTTGCTCATATCACTAGGGCTCTTTCTATCCACCTACGGACAACGGGCAGGTTTTACCGAGAATAAAGGCCAGTGGCCAAGCGAAGTGCAGTTTCAAGTGCAACGCAGCATGCTACAGGTTTGGCTTACCGATTTTGGTTTGCGCACCACCCTTATGGACACGGCATCGTATCACGCTACGGTAAGCCACGAGCACCACAAGCAGCATTACAAAAAAATGGATAACCCCAAGCTGCATTTTGCAGTTTACGATACGCGGTTTGTAGGTGGCGATTTTTCTTCTATAGAAAAGCATCACCCCTCTGCCTATCCCTTACATTTTTATAGGGGTAAGACGGCTAGCCATGCCCGAGATGTCTATTCCTATAAGCAGCTTCTTGTAAAAAACCTCTACCCCGCAATAGACCTGGCGTGGAAGTATGCTGCAGAGGGTTTGAAGTACGATGTATACCTTAGGCCGGGCCACGATGTAAGCCATCTCCAAATAGAATATGATGGTGTGGAAGAACTTTATGTAGAGGATGGAAAACTCATTATTGAAACCGCCGTAGGTCGCGTAGAGGAGCATATACCCAAGGCCTATTACGAAGGAGAGCCCAGCATTCCCCTGGCCTGCGAATTTGTCGTAAAAAACAACACCATGGGCTTTGCCTTTCCCAACGGCTACGACCCATCTAAAACCGTAGTGATTGACCCGAGTATTGTATTCTCTTCGCTCACGGGTTCCTTTGCCGATAATTTTGGCTACACCGCAACCTATGACGCCAACGGCAATGCCTACGCAGCAGGCTCTGTTTTTGATGTGGGCTACCCCACCACCACAGGCGCCTTTGATGTAAGTTTTAATGGCAACGAAGCTGTAGGCTTAACCGTGGGTACCGACATCGGCATTACCAAGTTTTCGGCCGATGGTTCTACCATTCTCTATTCGGCCTATTTAGGGGGAAGTAGAAACGAACTCCCGCATAGTTTAATCGTTAACGAAGAGAACGACTTACTGCTTTTTGGCACCACTTCATCTAGAGATTTTCCCACCTCGATCGATGCCTTCGACAATACCTTTAATGGCGGAGCAACCGTGGAGTTTCGCGGCTTAAACATCGGGTACACTGGCGCCGATATTATCGTGAGTAAACTAAGCGAAGACGGGAGTAATCTACTAGCCTCTACCTATGTAGGTGGAAGCGAAAACGATGGCTTAAACAGCAGCGGACCACTCACCTTTAATTATGCCGATGAAGTGCGCGGCGAAATTATTAACGATGCCAGCGGAAACATCTATGTGGCCGCCTCTACGGAAAGCAGCGATTTCCCTATTACCCCAAACGCCTTTCAACCCACAGCTAATGGACAACAAGATGGGGTATTGTTTAAGATGGATGGCGAGTTAACCACCATGATTTGGAGCACTTACCTAGGCGGTAGTGATGACGACGGAGCCTACGCTATGGCGCTGGACGAGAACGAACACATTGTTGTAGCAGGCGGCACCCGTTCTCCCGATTTCCCCGTACTCAACGCCTTTCAACCAACCTACGGCGGTGGACGGGCCGATGGTTTTGTAGCCAAGGTGCATAGAAATGGCGAGCAGCTGCTGCATTCCACGTTCTATGGGGAAAACACCTACGATCAAATCTACTTTACCGATTTAGGCCGAGACGACAGCGTTCATGTTATAGGTCAAACCCTACACACTGGGTCGTATTTTAATGCTAACGCCAGCTATGGCAATCCTGGTGCAGGCCAGTTTATCTCTAAATTTAATGCCGATGTTTCTACGCGCGATTGGTCTACCACCTTTGGCAACGCTACGGGCCAGCCAGACATTTCGCCTACGGCCTTTTTAGTAGATGTATGCAACCAGATTTACGTAGCGGGCTGGGGTGGTAACACGAATGGTTTTGGCGGTACTTCGGGTTTAGATGTTACAGCCGATGCACTTCAGTCTACAACAGACAATAGCGACTTTTATCTTTTAGTGATTGATGGCGATGCCAACGCCTTGCAGTATGCCACCTTTTTTGGCGACCCCATTGCCGAAGAACACGTAGATGGAGGGACTAGCCGCTTTAACCGTGAGGGCGTAGTATACCAAGCGGTTTGTGCGGGATGCCGGGGCAATGCCTTTCCCATCTTCCCCGATGCCGCATCGGTGGCAGCACCAAACAACAATAGCCCAAATTGTAACCTAGGTATTTTAAAATTCGATTTAGATGTGGCCCTTGCCTTGGCCGATTTTAGTTTCCCTGTAATCTGCGCGCCTAGGCAAGTTAGCCCCACCAACAATAGCCTGTTTACCAACTTTACCAATGTAGAATTCACTTGGCGCGTAAACGACTCTATAACCTACAGCGGTTTTGAGCCCCCCATCGATTTTCCAGCCCCAGGCACCTATACCATAGAACTGTTGGCTGTAGATTCCATAACATGTAATGTAAGCGATAGCCTAACCCGCACGTTAGTGGTACTAGGCGGCGGCGCGCGTTCGGTACTCGACACGCTTTACCGTTGCGAACCAGGTAGTGAACAATTAGGCCCTACGGGGATTCCTTCCGACCCCAATCTCACCTTTGCTTGGACGCCTTCGGCCCCGCTTTCCACAAACGACGTAGTAAACCCCATTGCCACGGTAGATAGCAGTACAACCTTCCAACTCATCATTAGCAATGGCGCTTGTACCGATACGTTTTTACAAACCGTTCTCCTCAGTCCGCCCAATCTATCGATTACGGGCGATACCGCAGCTTGTAGGGGAAACCCGTTTACGCTATCCGCATCGGCATTTTCGAATGCCAGCTATCAGTGGGAGCCTGCTGCGGCTGTAGTAAGCGGCCAAGGAACGGAAACCGTAGAACTAGCCCTTGATACCAGTCAACAGATAAGGGTAACCATGAATTTACAAGGTTGTATTGTACGCGATACGGTGCGTATATCTATCGATACCCTCTTACCGCAAATTGAGGCCTTCGCATCGGTAGATTCGGTTCTTGCAGGCGAGGCTTTTACGCTGCGTGCAGAAACTCCAGAACAATCGGTAGCGTGGCAACCCGCAGGCGTTTTAGACAACCCTACTTCATTTACACCCCTTGCCCAAATTAATGAAACCACCACGTTTAGGGTAGAGACGCAAAACCAAGAAGGATGCCTGGCCTTCGATACCGTGAGGGTAAAGGTGTACCGAAGAGTTTGCGAAGACAATGTGCTTTACGTACCCAATGCCTTCTCGCCAAATGGCGACGGAGATAACGATGTATTTAGAGCACGCGGCATTTTCGACTACGACGCCTTCTACCTAGCTGTTTACGATAGATGGGGGCAATTGATGTTTGAAACCGAAGACCCAGAGATAGGTTGGGATGGAACCTACGACGGTCGCGTTTTAAACCCAGCTGTTTTCGCTTGGTATATCAACGGGGTTTGCGATGGCGGAGAAACCTTTCAATCTAAAGGAAATGTTACGCTTCTTCGCTAGCCGCTGGCTACATATCGCCCTGTTTGTACTGCTCTTTTTTCTAAGGGGAAATGGCCAAGATATTCATTTCACCCATTACGATTTAGCCCCGCTCTACACCAACCCTGCCATGACGGGTATGTTTGACGGCGATCTTAGGGCTCACGGCTTGTATAGGAATCAATGGAGTACTATACCCGTGCCCTTTAACACGCTGGCCTTGGGCTTTGACGCTTCTTTATTTCGCTCTAGCAAAACCGGTTCGCAAGGTTCGGGGGGGCTTTATCTACAGCAAGATGTAGCTGGCGATAGTCGGTTTCAAACCCTAGGCGTACTGGTCCCTTTGGCTTATCGATTTAATCTGGAGAAGAAGAAAACGCAAATTCAGTTTTCGGTAGGTATGGCTGCAGGCCTCCTTCACAAGTCGTTTCAAACCGATGCTTTGTACTACGACAACCAATTTACCGGCGAGGTTTTCGACCCTGGCACGGGCGGCGAATCGGCCATCGATAGGCTAAGCACCACCGTTCCCGACATCAGCGCAGGTCTCTTTCTAAAAGCCGACATAGATGAAAAATGGGGTGTTCAGCTAGGCTATGCCTCGGCTCACCTAGTGCCCGTAGAGCAGTTGTTTCTCAATCAATCTATCGCATTAAACCTTCAACGTAAAAATACCCTTACCGCAGATTTTGGCTATCGCTTTCAGAACGCCCGTTTAGCCGCGCACTACTTTTATATGGAACAAGGCCCTAAGCACCAACATCTATTCGGTAGCTCGTACACCCTATACCCCGAGGCGTGGAAGAAGAAACAAGCCTCTATTCGCTTTAGCGCTTACCATCGCCTTGGCGATGCCGTTATTGCCCGAATAGGATATACCACTGGCGGGTTTACCGCTAGTATGAGTTATGATGCTACTACCTCATCGCTTCGAAACGCACCCATGAATTATGGTGCCTTAGAGTTTGCCGCGCAATATATTTGGGCTAAGCCTCGTGTTCAAAAAACAAAATGGAAAAAACGATGTACCGTCTTTTAGGGTTTCTTGTCTTTTTTTTCTGTTCGTTTTCCGCTTGGTCTCAAACCTATAAGCAGTGGCTGCGCATGGCCGAAGAATCGTTCCAAGCCGAAGATTACAACACCGCCTTACAAGGCTATGAAGAGGCTTTGGCCCTAGATGATTCCAATGGGGAATTATGGTATAAAAAGGCGCGATGCTTACATGAACTGGCTTGGCATAAACCTGCCAAAAAAGCCTATCAGAAGGCATTAAAAAGCAGGCCTTCACCAGATGAAGCAGCCTATTACTACGCATTGCTGTTGGTTCGAGATGGCGCGTATGAGAAAGCCATAGAGCAGTTCCAAGCGTTTACTTCTAAAGCAGCACCCGCTCACCCCCTACTGCCCTTTGCCGAGCAACGAATGGCCTCGTGCTACTGGGCATTAGACCACCTGCAAGCCGATACCCTATACAACATAACCTGGTTGGGTGAAGACATAAACTCGCCCTATGCCGATTTTTCGCCTACCTATCTCAATAACGACAAGTGGTTTTTTACCTCTTACCAAAAGCAAAGCGGCCAAGAGGACTACATCTCTATTATTTACTTAGTAGATGAACAGGGCGACGGCAAAGCCAGAGCAATCCAAGAAGACAGCGCGGCTTGGCATGCTGGCACCATGCTCTCCAGTCCGTTTCTTTACCGGAAGAAGAACATCTCGTTTCGAACCGCTTGCCAACCTAGCAACAAGGGTATTTTATGCGATATTGTTATGTGGGTGAATGGGGAATACCGCCATTTGGGTTTACGACAAGACAGCTGTACGGCTACTCATCCGAGCGTAGCGAGAGGAACAAAAGGCCAGATGGTGCTCTACTACGCGAGCGACTGCCAAACGGGCCATTTAGATATCTACGCTACGGAAATAGATGTTGAAGGCCAGCTAAAAACCACCTACGATATAGATAAAACGATAAATACGCCCGGAAAAGAGGTAAGCCCCCTTATGGTAAACGACACCCTTTACTTTGCTAGCGATTACCACTACGGTTATGGCGGTTTAGACATCTTCTACTACCACCCTTCCTGCGGTGTTCAAAATGCTGGGCCGCAGATTAACTCGCCAGCCGACGATTTTTTCTACCGTCCAAGCGAAGGCCAAAAAGGTTGGTTTTCCAGTAACCGAGATGGGGCGCTTACCTTAAATGGAAGGACGTGTTGCTACGATTTATTCGCCTGGGAGAAACAAACACCGCAAACACCACGTACCGATAGCTTACCCCTAATTGTGGAAGAGGGGAATCCGAAGAAAACAAGTACGCCATTAGATTCTATTTCGAGAACCTTAAACGAAAAACTCCCCGCTTCGGTGTTTTTTCACAACGACGAACCGAATCCGCATAGTTTAGATACCACAACAAACCACGGTTATGGGTATTGGTATAATGCGTATATGCAGGTGAAGGAAGATTACATCGATAGTTTTTCTGCCCAACCTGCCATGTTAGCTGCGCTAGATACCTTCTTTACCGATTCGGTTCAGGCAGGAAGAGTTCGGTTATATACCCTTGCCAATGCCTGTTTAACCCTCTTGGAACAGGGATATCCCATAGAAATTAGCTTGCGTGCCTACTGCAGCCCACTGGCCACCAATCCCTACAATATTAACCTGGCGAAACGGCGAAACCATAGTGTTTTACTCTTTTTTGAAAGCTTTAAAAAGAATGCTATGCAGGCCTATTTGGATAACGGCCAATTACGCTTCACGTTTCTACCCTACGGCGAGGAGCGCGCCCCCGAAGGCATTAGCGACAATCGGTTAGAACAAAAGAAATCGGTTTTTGATGTAAGGGCTGCTTTAGAACGAAAAACCGTTGTAAAGGCCATAACCGTTGGCCCTAAACCAGATTAACCTCGCGCTCTAGCGCTATGCCGTAGCGTTTCTGAATACTTTCTTGAATGGCCAGGCTTAAAGTATGGATATCGCGACCCGTAGCCCCACCATAATTTACCAATACCAAGGCCTGATTTTTGTGCACGCCACATCGATTATAGGTCTTTCCTTTCCAACCTGCTTGGTCGATTAACCAACCCGCTGGCACTTTAACCCCATTTGGAGCAGGATAGGATGGCATTTGCGGGAACTGCTCTACCAAGGCCTCAAACTGCTCGCGAGGCAATACTGGATTTTTAAAGAAGCTACCCGCATTTCCAATTTCTTCGGGGTTGGGCAACTTGGCCTGGCGAATAGCTATAACCGCATTACTCACCGCGCGAAGCGAAAGCGGCTGGCCTTGTTCCTCCACGGTTTTGCGCAGGGCTCCATAAGCTAAATGGTAATCGGGTTTTTTGCTGAGTTTAAGCACTACCGAGGTTATGACGTACTGCCCTTTAACATCGTTTTTAAAAATACTCTCTCGGTACCCAAACCTACAGGCCTTAGCGCCAAAGGTATCGAAGCGTTTTTCGCGAAGGTGCCAAGCATCTAAGGAATGAAAAACCGATTTTAACTCTACGCCATAGGCCCCAATATTCTGCATGGGGGCAGCGCCCATACAACCCGGAATAAGCGATAGGTTTTCAATTCCCGCCCATCCTCTTTCAATAGCGTAAAGTACGGTTTCGTGCCAATTCTCTCCGGCGGCTACCCGTAAGTAAATATGGTTGGCATCTTCCTTTTCTACATGAATACCACGCAATTCATTTTTTACTACAAGGCCCTCTACATCGCGGGTTAGTAAAACATTGCTTCCACCACCTAAAATAAGGGAGAGGTTGTCGATGTATTCGGAAACCTTGGCTACATCGCCTTCCTGGCGCAA
>JAOXNT010063262.1:0-16755 GCA_028565815.1 Cletocamptus dominicanus | reverse complement strand
GGAGGACTCGGTCTTGGCGGTGCGCTCGAGCTCGGGCTGGATGGCCTGCTCGGCCTCGACGGCTACTCGGAGGGCTTCCTCGGGTCGGCCGAGATCGGCGCTCAAGCGATCTCGCCTCGTCATCAGCCCGCTGCCTGTCCAGTGACTTCGGCTCACGAGCCGCAGCCCGTCAGGCTCGCCGTCGGGGAGGAAAACGTGGATGGAGAACCCGGTCATGCCCACCTCGCCGAGTCAGCCGTCATCGGGATGTAAGAGTACGCCCCGTGTCGGATCGTTGTCCGTGTCAGATGCCTGCGTGCCGCCGAGCGAACGTGCCACGGCGTCCAGACACTCGGATGCGGTTCGGAGATTGGTGATCTGGTGCCCGAGCTCGGTGCGCCAGGCGGCCACGACGGCGCGAGGAACTGATCGATCCAGGTTGTCCGTGCTCGGGGTGAAGCCGGCAAGTGACCTGACGATGGCCGTAGCGACGTCATCGATGTGGCCGGCGTCGGCGAGGGCGGCGAGGTCGTACAGATCGCGCGGCGTCTTCCGGTCGTACCACGCCAAGAGCTTCATGGCGGCAAAGCCAGTCGTCGTGGGCACGGTCATCGACACCGACTCGGGCAGATCGGAGTAACGGAGCCGCACGGGCACTGTGCCGGTCGGGATGGCGGACTTCCAACCGAGTCGCCACGGAACGAACTGGACCCGAACCTCGAGATCGCTCGTCGAGAGCACCCAGCTGTCGAGGTCGTGAACCGATCCGAGCGCAGACCATGTTGGGTCGGCGAACTCCCGTCGAAGTCCTCGTCCGATCGCCCGACGCACCTGCTCGCGATCAACAGAGTCGTCCACGAGGAGGTCGATGTCCTCCGAGAGCCGCAGATCCGGGATCCACGTCCGACACAGCGCCGTGCCTCCGAAGAAGGTGAGGCCGTCGAGAGGGCCGAGCTGATGGAGGATGTGGCTGATGAGGTGGTAGCGGCGGACCTGTGTCGCGGGCACCCCGAAGCGCCCAGCGAGCTGCTCGATCTCTGCTGCATCGATCATGGGCGAGCGACTCCGAGGCGGTCGCGAAGCCGGCGGAGCGTGCGTCGACTTCGGGACTGGTCAGCGACCTGCTCGATCAGGTGCCAGTCGATGCGGTCGGCGAGTCGGGTGAGCATCTCGTCGCGGGGGTCTTCGGTGATGTCCCAGCGGGGCCGGTCGCGGCAGAGGTCGAGGGCGGTCTGCTCGGGGCTGGTGGCGAGGCCGGGTCCGAGGTCGGTGTCGATCCTCACGAGGTCGAGTGGGGCGATGTCGCGGGTGACGAAGCGGATCTCGCCGACGGTGGTGGTGCGGGGTCGGCGTTGGGTGGGGACGGCTACCCAGGCGCGTCCCAGGGGCCGGGGGTAGCAGCGCAGAGCTCGGGCGGCGGAGGGGCCGACGAGGGCGACCGAGGAGGGGTCGTAGAGGCTGGCGGCGGTGCCGAGGGCTGCGCCCTCGATAGTCGGTCGCCAGGCGGTGTCTGGGCTGCGGTGGTGCTCGGGGACCAGTGCGTAGATGCCTTTGGTGAGAGCGACGAGGCTTCCGGCCTCGGCGAGTCGTTGGAGTTCGGTGTCGGCGCGTTCGAGATCGAAGGATCCGGTGGTGCCGACGCGGAGCTGGCGTCGTGCGAGATCGTCCATCACCCGAGCCATACGCCGATTGTACGCAACAACGCAGTTCCCTTATCGCGTTTATGCATGGAATCGAGGCCTGAGCAGACAGCTCGCTGATCGGGTGAGCAGGAAGCTGAGCAGACTCGACGAGGTCCCGGGCAACAACACCCTCTACCTCGCCGCACCACTCATGGACCAGGACCTCCTCGCCCCGGCCTTCGGCGGCCTAATCGCCGATCTCGTCGACCAGGTGATCCTGCGCCACGAACACACCGGCCGGGCCCTCGACACCGAACTGCTCCTGCTGCTCGACGAGACCGCCAACGTCCCGCTCGCCCAACTCCCGCACTGGGCCTCGACCGTGGCCGGCTACGGCATCCAGCTCGTCACCGTCTGGCAATCGAAAGCCCAGATCGACGCCGCCTACGGACCTTCGGCCGACACCGTCATCGCCAACCACCTCACCCAGGTCTACTTCCCCGGCATCCGAGACCTCGCCACCATCCGCTACGTCGCCGAACCCTCGGCACCGAACACCAGCCCGGCTACGTCAACGGCCCGACGATCACCGAGATCCACCAGTTCGGTCGCGACACCGCCACCGGCGTACCGCTCGTGCCCTCCAACGTGCTGCGCCAGCTCGGCCAGGACGACCGGCTCGTCATCACCAACAACAAGCCCCCCGCACATGCCCACGCCCTCGACCGGATCCCGAGGAGCTGGCGCCACCTCACCCGACCAGCCGAGTCCTGACCCGGATCGTGTCCCGACGGACCAGCGGCCGCAAGCTCGTTCGTCCTCGGCCTGCGGCCTCCGGGCGCTCCAGCTTGCCCCCGCCGCCCCGTCGGAAGAACTGGGCCACCAGGAACTCGACGCACCCCTGCGAACACCAAGGAACGAACCCATGCCGAGACGCCAACCCGGAGTCACCAAGTACACCACCAGCGACGGACGCACCTTCTGGCAGTACGTCGTCGACCTCGGCGACGACCCCGTCACCGGCAAGCGCAGCCAACGCCGCAAGCGCGGCTTCACCACCCAAGCCGACGCGTCCGCCGCGCTCGACGAGGCCCGCCGGGCGATCGAGGCCGGCGGATTCCTGTTCGACGTCGAGCACATGACGTTCATCGAGTACTTGGAGCACTGGCTCGAGGGACTACCCCAGACCGACATGAAGCCCCGTACGATCAGCGACTACCGCAACGAGACCCGCCGCTACATCAAGCCCCACCTCGGCGACGTCAAGCTCACCAAGCTCACGCCCCTGCACCTCGAACGCCTCTACCGCACCCTCATGGCCGAAGGCGGCAGGGGAGGGCGACCGCTGTCGCCGAAGACCGTCCTCCGGGTGCACCGTGTGATCCGCAAGGCCATCGGCGACGCCGAGCGCAAGGGCATCCTGCAACGCAACGTCGCCCGCCTCGCCGACAAGCCCAGCACCGCCCAGCTCGACACCGAACGCCCCGCCTGGACACCCGACGAACTGCGCACGTTCCTCGCCGGCGCCGAGGGCGACGAACTGTTCGCGCTCTACCGCCTCGCCGCGCTCACCGGCATGCGCAGAAGCGAACTCTGTGGGCTTCGATGGGAGGGCGTCAGCCTCGCCGACCCGACCGTCCGCGCCCGCCAGACCCTCGGCGTCACCAACGGTCCCCGGGGTCAGCACCCCCAAGTCACGCCGCTCCCGCCGGGTGATCGACATCTACGACCGCACCACCGACATCCTCCGGGCGCACTGGGACCAGCAACGCCAGGCCGCCGAGTTCGTGGGGGAGGGGTGGACCGAGACCGGCTACGTGTTCACGACCGTCATCGGTTCACCGCAGCATCCCGACAACGTGTCGAAGCGCTTCGTGGCGCTCGTCCGCACCATCGAGGTCAGCTACCTCACCCTCCACGGCCTCCGCCACACGCACGCCACGCACCTGCTCGCCATGGGCAAGAACCCGAGGATGGTCAGCGAACGCCTCGGCCACGCCGACGTCGCCTTCACCCTCCAGTTCTACGGCCACGTCCTCCCCGGCCACCAACGAGAAGCCGCGGAGGCGGCAGCGGGGTTAGTCGATTAGCTCATGGTGCGGGAGCTCGGTCACTAGGATCGCAGCATGAAGGTCCAATCGCTAGGTGGCTCCAGATGGCGCTTGGTCCGTTCCAGGTAACCGCCGAGGACATCGCGAGGCTGGACGCCGCGTTCACCGACGCGATCAATCGCCTCCTCGAGACAGAGGCAGCCGCCGCTGGAATGCTCGCCTCGTCGCTCGTTCTCAACAGGGTCGAGACGATCGCTGACGGGGGTGTGGACGCGTCAATTCACGATGTGCCTCCTGGCACTGATTGGATCCCGGAGGGCAACTCGGCTTGGCAGTTCAAGCGGTCGAACCTCGGGCCGACCGCGTGCGCCGACGAGTTCGCGAAATCCAAGTGGGCCCATGACTACCTCAAGTCGGGTGGATCCTATGTCGTCGTTCTGGGCGTCCCGCTCTCAGAGAAGCTCATCGAGGATCGACGGCGGAAGATTGTTGACAAGGCAGTGGAGCTGGGCCTCCTTGCAGATCCGGAGTCCGCCCGGGTCCTTGTGTATGACGCGAATGCACTGGCTCGCTGGGTCTCGCTCTTTCCCTCCCTGGCCGTGAACCCGGTCATGGGCGGTCCAGGCACAGCTGCCGTCGATTTCACCCGTTGGAGCGCCTCCCGGCGCCATCAGCTCGCGTGGACCCCTGACGACGCCCGAACAGAAATGATCGCGGCCATGCGCTCAGACATCGTGGCAGAGGGCGTGGTCGAGGTTCGCGTGCAGGGCGAACCAGGTGTGGGCAAGACACGCCTCGTTCTCGAAGCGCTCCGGGTTAGCTCCCTCGAACCCCTTGTCGCATACGTTGCGGACGCCGCAGAAGTCAGCGGCGAACTCCTCGAACATCTGATTGGAGGCGGCAGAACGGCGGTCTTGGTAATTGACGAATGTCCCGCTGAGCGGCACGCCAGCCTCGCTGCCAGGCTGCCGGACGACCCGAGGATCAAGTTGATCACCATCGGGCACCTCGGCGCCGCGGCTGCCCGTCGGCCAGTCCTCTTGATCGAACCCCTTCCGAGGGGAGCCCTTGAGAAGCTGCTTGAGGACAACTTCTCTCAGCTCTCGAGCGAGGCTCGGAGGTTCGTTGTCGACCACGCGAACGGGAACCCCCGCTGGGCCGAAGTAATGGCCCTTCGCGTCCTGGATGCGCCCGACCCGCAGGCCGCCGAGCTGATTGCTCGAAACGACATAGATCAGTTCGTCTCGAGCATGTTGCCTGAGGGCAGCGGTTTTTTTGTCGCGACTGGAATCGCCCTCTTTGAGCGAGTCGGCTGGGACCGGGAGCTCGCAACGGAGCGCGAGTTGCTGGCCGACTTCCTCGCCGTCTCTACAGCGGAGATTCAGTCTGCGGCGTCGGAACTCGACGGCCTCGGCCTCCTCACGAAGCAAGGCCGCTTCCGGAGCGTCAGTCCCCATCCGCTCGCCGTGTTCCTAGCTTCCCGGGCCTGGGAACGGGACGGGCAACGAATCGTCGAAGACTTGCTCAACAAGCTGGATGAGGGCATGGCGCTGTCACTGTTCCGCCGCCTCGCTGATCTCGGTAGGTTCGGCCCTGCGCAAGGGGTAGTAGCCGGGCTGCTTGGGAGAGGCGGGCTCTTCGAATCCCTTCAGACCATCGAGGAGCGGGGAACTGGGCGGCTGCTAACGCAGCTCGCGATTGTGCTCCCCCGCGAAGTGTCGCGACATCTCTCGGAGCTGGTGGAGGGCGCAGCGGAGTCAGAACTACGCGAGCTCACTGGCGTCCGGCGAGACCTCGTGTGGACGCTGGAGAAGCTCGCTTGGCACAGCGATACGTTCGAGGCGGCAGCTGACTCGCTCCTGGCGTTGGCGATGGCCGAAAACGAGACCTACGGAAACAACGCGACGGGGACATGGAAGAGCATGTTCGGCGCGATGCTTCCGGCCACGGCAGCCAGTCCTGCCCTACGGATCCAGTACCTCGCACGCGCAGCGCGTCACGCTGACCCGCGGCGGCGCCTGCTGGCCGTCGATGCGTTGGCGAAAGCGATCGACGTGCGTCACGAGAGCACGATGGTGTCCGGGGAACTGCAGGGCGGCGTGCTGGTCGAGCCGCGTGGCAGGCCTGAGACGTGGGGGGAGGCCTGGGACTACCAAGTAGCAGCAATCGACGAGCTAGCCATGCTCGCTGATGATGATGACGATGAGGTCCGGAGCGCAGCTCGCGCCCAGCTCGTGGGCGCGATACACCCGCTAGCGGGGCTCGGGAAGGTCTGGGACAAGCTTGAGGAGACCCTATTGACGTTGCCCGTGCTCCATCCTGCAACCCGCCGGGAGCTAGTCAGTCTCCAGGCGCTCTATGAACGTAGATCGCCGCTGGATGACACCGAAGAGAAGAAGGCGGAGCGGCAGGTGACGGCCCAGGCTCTTGAGTCGCTGCATGGACGGCTCCCCAAACCACGACCCGACGAACTGCTGGAACTGGCGCTCTCACAACGCCGGTGGGATCTGGAAGACGGCGAGCTGCAGGCGAGCGTTCTTGCCGCAATGACGGACTATTGCTCCGAGCGTGACCCGCTGGAGATGCTCCAACTGCTCGGGCGCGACATGCCTGCTGCGTGGGAGTTCGGGGTGGGACTCGCGTCCTTGGATCTGGACACGGATGCCGCTCTCCGAGCTCTCGCCGGCGCGTACGAGATCAATCCGCCTGCGATGCGCGGCTACCTCCTTCGGAGGCTGGAGGCTGGTGAAACCGACGTTATCGCAGCATTCCTGGAAAGCCCCCACGCCTCACGACTCTCCGATGCGGAGCGCCTCGAAGTCGCGCTGTTAGTTGAACCGAACGAGCGACTCCGTCAGCTCATCGACCGCCTTGTCGTGGATCTACCCACGGCTGCAGTCGTGCGGCGGTTCCCACGACCAGGAGATGACTCCGAGCTCTCGAGGCAGCTCGAAGGTTGGTGTTCAAGGCTCACGGACCAGGCGGACTACAACGCCGTGGTCGACTGGTTCTCATTTGCGTTGCACGGTAGGGAGGAGCTGCCCGAGCTCCTTCGAGATACAGCCACGGAACTCGTCCTTCGACGGAGAGATTTCCCTGATGTTGGACGGGAGTCCTGGGACTGGGGTCGTATTGCCGGCGCTGCACTCCCAGGAAACGAACTCGCCTTTGCAGAACTTGTCTTGGACTTGATGGAGCACCACGAGCTGATCACGCTTGGCGGCGAGGAGGAGTCTCAGGTCCTCAGAGCCGCCCTCGAGCGTCAGACTGAACCGGTGTGGAGCGAAATCGCCAATCGGCTTGAGGCAGGATCGTGGCGGATCAGAATGTCGGTGCGTCCGTGGTTGCTTTCTGGCCTAGACCCTGGCCCGGTCGAGGACTGGGTCGGCGAGGACACCGAGCGAGCGCGCATAGTCGCACGAATCGCCCCAGTCGGGGGTGAGCAACCGACCCCGATTGCGCGACACCTCCTCGACAAGTTCGGCGACGACGCGGAGGTTGGCTCGAGTCTCTTTGGCGCCTTGGTCAGCGGGTCATGGGTAGGCAACGAGTCCGATCGGATCCAGCGCCAGATTGACCAGCTCAACTCATGGCGCGATGACAAGAGCGAGCGTCGCGGAGTGCGTAGATGGGCTGCCGACGTTGTCCAGTCGCTGATGGTGTCCAGGCAAGCAGCACTCGAGCGCGAGGCAGAGCGCGACTTCTAGCTCGAGTCGCAGCCGACCCTGAGCCGCGCAGTCCCATGACCCGGCCGGAGAGCCGTCCGGCCCGGAGTCGCCGCAGACGGAGGGGTGTTGGCTACGGATCTCATGTGACCACCGTGTGACCACGGGCCCTCTAGAGCCCGGAACGACGAAACCCCAGGCAGCCCGGAAATCGGGCCTGACCTGGGGTTTCTCTGTGTACGCCCCCTGGGACTCGAACCCAGAACCTGCGGATTAAGAGTCCGTTGCTCTACCAATTGAGCTAGAGGCGCTCGCCGGCAACCGGGGCTGCCGGGCAGCGGATCGTAGGGCTCGCGCCCCACGACCCGCAAGCGGCTCGGCCGGAGCCGTGCCGGTGGGGTGACCGAGGGGATTCGAACCCCCGACCTCCAGGGCCACAACCTGGCGCTCTAACCTACTGAGCTACGGCCACCAAGGCCTGCAGATAGTAGCAGGACCGGCCGTCGGGTCGGGTACCGGGGTGGGCGCGAGACGGTGGCGGTCGGGGGGATTGGGGCGCCCATGAGCTGGCCCGATCTCGGGCCTCGGGTCTGGCACGCTGGTGGGGTCACGCCCCCGTAGCTCAGCCGGACAGAGCAGCGGACTTCTAATCCGAGGGTCGCAGGTTCGAATCCTGCCGGGGGCGCGTCATGACCGATGTCGCGAGGGTCGGCCCGGGGGCCGACGAAGGGGGAAGCCATCGTGGAGCTGCGGGCGGACATGTCGCCCTTCGAGGCGGTCAACTACTTCTTCATGCGGGCCGCCGAGATCGACCAGCTGACCGACGCCGCGGTTGCCGTGCTCTCGTCGACGTATCGGGAGATGCGGGTCCAGGTGCCGCTGCGGCGCGACAACGGCCGGCTCGAGGTCTACGTGGGCTACCGGGTCCAGCACAACGGGGCTCGTGGGCCATACAAGGGGGGCGTTCGCTTCCATCCCAGTGCCAACCTCGAAGAGGTCAGGGCTCTGGCCTCGCTGATGACCTGGAAGACGGCCCTGGTCGATGTGCCCTTCGGCGGGGCCAAGGGCGGCGTGCAGGTCGATCCCTTCGGGCTGACCGAGACCGAGACCGAACGGCTGGCCCGGCGCTACTTCGGCCAGATCGCCCACATCATCGGGCCCAACCGTGACATCCCCGCTCCCGACATGAACACCAACGCCCAGACCATGTCGTGGTTCATGGACGAGTACGGGCGTCGCCACGGCCACACCACCCAGATCGTCACCGGCAAGCCGATCGCCCTGGGCGGCTCCGAGGGGCGCGAGGCGGCCACCGGTCGGGGCGTGGTCGTCGTCACCGAAGAAGCGGTGCGGGAGCTGGGTCTGGGAGAACCCGAGGATCTCACGGTTGCCATCCAGGGATATGGCAACGTCGGGTCGTGGGCAGCTCGCCTCTATCGGGCCGCCGGGTTCAAGGTGGTGGCCGTCTCCGACGTCAAGGGGGGCGTCTTCGCCGGCGACGGAATCGACATCGACGAGCTCGACGCTCACCTCGCCGAATCGGGCACGGTGGTCGACCTGCCGGGAACGGAGACCATCACCAACAGCGAGCTGCTCGAGCTCGATGTCGACGTGCTGGTGCCGGCCGCCCTGGGCGAGGTGATCACCGATCACAACGTCGACAAGGTCTCGGCCCGCCTGATCATCGAGGCCGCCAACCACCCCATCACCCCGATGGCCGACGCCGCCCTGCACGAGCGGGGCGTGCATGTCGTGCCCGACATCTTGGCCAACGCCGGCGGTGTGATCGTCAGCTACTTCGAGTGGGTCCAGAACAACCAGGAACTGCGCTGGGAGGAAGACGAGGTCAACGCTCGGCTGGCCAAGAAGCTGAGAAAGGCCTACCAGCAGTGCCGGGACTTCAGGGTCGCCGAGATCGAGGGCGGCTCGATGCGCGATGCTGCCTTCAGCCTGGCGGTGAGTCGAGTCGTCGAGGCGGCCACCTTGCGCGGCTACCTGTAGGAGGTACAGCGATGTCAGATCACGATGAGAGCCCTGTCCTCCGTCCGACCCTGGTCGAGCTGGACGAGGCGACCTGCTGGCAGCACCTGCGCGACATGGTGCTGGGCCGAATCGGCTTCGTGTCCGAACAGGGAAACCCCATGGTGCTCCCGGTCAACTACGTCGTCGACGAGGACCGGATCGCCATCCGCACCTCGGCCGGTCTCAAGCTGGGGGTGGCCGAGCGTCTGGCCGGGGCGACGGTGGCCTTCGAGATCGACGAGTTCGACCACGAGGCCCGCACCGGTTGGAGCGTGGTCGCCCTCGGGCCGGTTGCCGCCGTGCTCGACACGGTCCAGATCGCCCACCTCGACCGGATCGGTCACCACACCTGGGCCGATGACCTCGACCGCACCCGCTGGATCACCATTACCCCCACCGAGCTCACCGGGCGCCGGGTGGCATTGCCCGACGACCCCGAGCTCGATCATCCCCGCACGGGCTGAGTTCGGCAGCACGGTGAGATGCCTTGGCCCCGCTCAGAAGAGCCGTTCTCGCGCCGCGTGGGCGGTGATCTCGAGACCTTGATCTGATCGGTGCGGCGGCGGTCTCCGACCCGGCTGTTCCGGAGCGGTCGATCAGCGGTTCGCGTCGCTCCTCCCGACGGTCCGGCCGGTACCGTCGGACCGGTGCGCGCACACCATCTCCGGTTCGGATGTGTCGATGACCCTGCTTGAGTCCGTCGCGTCAGGCCGCCTGGAACGGCTCCGGGCAACGATGCGAGCAGCATCGGTGCCGGTCGTGATCACGGCCGATCCGATCAACATCTTCTACGCGACGGGCGTGCGCAACATGACGCTGTTCTCGATGATGGGCGCGTCTCGCTTCGTCGCCGTCTTCGTCGACGGCCCGGTGATCGCATGGGAGTTCGCAGGAGCTGAACACCTCGCCACGGACATCACGACCGTTGACGAGGTCCGCACCGCACCGGGGGTCACCGCACTCAGCGGCAGCCGCTACGGCTCCGCCATCGAAGACCTTGCTGTCGAGATCGCAGGGCTGTGCGCCGAGTACGGAGCCGACATCGTCGGCATCGAACGCTTCGACCACGAGGTCACCGACGCACTCCGGGCGAAGGGCCTGGCCCTGTGCTCGGCGACCGAGGTGTTCGTGGAGAGTCGACGCATCAAACTGCCCGGCGAGATCGAGGTCATGCGCGACGGGGTCAGACGTGTCACCGACGCCGTCACTCACATGGTCGAGCATCTCCATGCCGGCGCCACCGAGATCGAGGTGTGGTCACACTTCCACCGACACCTGATCGCCACCGATGGTGAATACGTGTCGACTCGTCTCGTCCAGGCGGGCGAGCGGACGTTCCCCTACTTCCAGGAGGCCGGCCCTCACCCGGTTTCTCGCGGCGACCTGTTCTGCATCGACACGGACGCGATCTCCTACGGCGGCTACGGCGTCGACTTCTCACGCTGCTACAGCGTCGGCGCGCAACCCACCCCCGACCAGCGATCACTCCATGCGAAGGCGCTGGACCAACTCGAACACAACGCGGCGCTGCTCGGCCCCGGCGTGGCGTTCTCGGACTTCGCCCGGAGCGCCTGGGCCGTTCCCGCACGACACGCGCCATGGGGTTACTACTGCCTGGCCCACGGGCTCGGACTCTGCGGCGAATACCCCTATGTGCCGCTCGCTCGCGCCGGCGACACCTATGACCTCGACGGCGAGTTCGAGCCCGGCATGGTCATCTGCATCGAGAGCTACATCGGCGACGAGACGCTCCGGCAGGGCGTGAAACTCGAGGACCAGTACCTCATCACCGACACGGCCACCGAACGACTCACCACCGCACCCTTCGACCCCACACTCTCGGCACAATCGGTAGCCGAACACGTCTCTGCCGTCAGGCACGCGAACCCCTGAGCGCACCGGGCGTTCTGAGTGCCCGATAGCGGAACGATCTCCGTGCTGGCATCGCACGGGCTGAGCCCTCGCCCGGAGGGTCCCCCGGGCGAGGGGGCCCCTCAGTCGAGCTTGACCGTGGCCTGACCGGCCAGCACCACGGTGCCGTCCTGGTTGGTGGTCACCACCTCGAGATCGGCCTGCCGTTGACCGTCCTCGTCGCGCACAGCGGTCACGGTGGCGGTGGCGGTCAGGTCGTCGCCGGGCCACACCTGGGCCGAGAAACGAACCCCGTAGTAGGCGATCTGCTCATGACCGAAGGTCTCGGTCAGCAAAGTCCCGGTCATGCCCATGGTCAGCATCCCGTGGGCGAATACCGAGGGGTAGCCGGCCACCTGGGTGGCGAACACCTCGTCGGTGTGGATCGGGTTGTAGTCGCCCGACGCCCCGGCGTACTGCACGATCCGGGTCCGCTTGAGATCCTCGACGAGCTGCTTGGTGAAGGTGTCACCGACCTCGACGTTCATCACTCCACCGCCTTCCCGGTCTGGACCCCGACACCCCGAGCGGTGATGACCAGCTCGCCGTCGGCATCGCGGTATTCGGTGATCGTCTCGCTGAAGCGCAGGGTGCCGCCCCGGCGCCCCTCCTTGGTCCAGCTCTCACCCGGCCGGCTGGTGGCGCTGAGCACATCGCCGGGTCGCAGGTGCCGGTGGAAGGTGAAGTGCTGCTCGGCGTGAAGGCCCCGAGCCATGCTCGAACCCCCGCCACCCGAGGAACTCTCGGATCCCGACAGTCCCGAGGGATTGCGGCCCGAGCCCGGCCACGGCTTGCCCTCCTTGGGGCGCAGGCCGTAATCCGGGTCGAACTGGGCGCTCGACTGGATGAAGGTGGGTGGTGCCACCGGCGGATTCTCGACGTCGCCGATGGCCCGGCAGAACATCAAGATGTGGGATTCCTCGATGGGAATGCGTTCGATATCGGCCACGGCCCCTCCTTGCGGCGACCCCCTGTCGCCCGGCAGCTGACGCTACCGCCCGGCCCGCCGCCGATCCCAGACCGCCGTGCCCCACGGAGCCGGCGTCGAGCTGCTCGAATGGGCCCATGGACACCGACTCGACCGAGCCCTCGATGTGGACCGACTTCGTGCGGGCCAGCGGCCACACCGGTCCCTGTGAGACCGTCTCGTTCGGCTCGGGGGAGCTGGCCGACCGCCTCGCCGCCTGGGTGGCCGACGGGACCAAGCGGGCCACGGCCGGCTCGCTGCGGTCCCTCGAAGACGAGCCAGTCCCCGAGGTGGGTGATCACTGGCTCGTCGTCGACGGCTCGGGCCAGGCGGTGTGCGTGTGTCGGACCGTCGAGGTCAGGGTCGGGCCCCTGTCCAGCGTGGACGAGGCCTTCGCCTGGGACGAGGGCGAGGATGACCGGACCCGGGCGAGCTGGCTGGCCGAACACCGCCGCTTCTTCGCCGCCGAGGCCGACGAGCTGGGCGTGCCCGACGCCGGCGACGAGCTCGAGGTCGCCTTCGAGCGCTTCTGCGTGGTCTGGCCCCCGGAGTTGGCCGATCGGCCCGAGCGTCAGCCCGACTCGATCCCCGCCGCCTTCGACCTCACCACGACCCTGGTGCATCTGCGCCCCGGCACCGGAGCCGCGGTCCTGCCCGGCGGCGAGGAGTTCTGGGCCGGCCTCGACGAGCGCCCCCACCTGCACGCCGGGCGCCTGGTCATGGTGGCTCGAGCCGATCGGAGTTGGGACCACTGGGAACGGCACCCCGCCGGTGGCGAGCTGGTGGCCTTGCTCGAGGGGTCGGCCACCCTGATCTGCGAGCTGGCCGACGGCGAGCACCGAATCGAGCTCGAGGGCCGCTCGGGAGTGCTGGTCCCCGCCGGGGTCTGGCACCGCCTCATCGTCCACGAGCCCGGCGACCTGTTGACCGTGACCGCCGGCGAGGGGACCGAGCACCGGCCCTGCTGACCGGCTGTGCCGGATGGCCGTGCCGACCGGCCCGTGAGATGGGGCGTCGGCCCTGCTGAACGGCCGTGCCCGACGGCCCTGCTGACCGGCCGTGCCCGACGGCCCTGCTGACCGGCCGTGCCCGACGGCCCTGCTGACCGACGGCTCAGCTCACAGCAGGGTGCGCTCGGAGCGATCGGGGGCCAGGGCCAGGGCCAGCACCGCAGCGGCGGCGGCCACCGTCCCGGCCACCACGAAGACCTCCTGGAAGGTGGTCCACAGGATCCCCTGATAGGCCTCGGCCCCGGCCTCGGCACCCTGCTCGGTGAACAGGTCGGCGGCTCGCTGCTCGAAACGACCCAGCCCCTGCACGGCGAGCAGGGCCGTGCCCACGATCATGCCCAGGGTCTGCACGGTCTGGGTCACCGCCACCACCGTCGTCGTCTCCGACGGCGAGACCTGAGACACCACCGAGCCCAGGATCGGGGCGTCGTTGAGCCCGATCCCCATTCCCACCACGAACAGGGTGCCCCACAGGGCCAGCTCGGTCGGGGGTACCGCCCAGGCCCACATCAGCCAGTAGCCGATCGACACCGCCACGAACGAGACCGAGCCGACGCTGCGGTAGCCCAGGCGGCCGGTGAGGGCCCCGCCGATCACCGCCCCGATCGGGAGCCACACCAGCAGACGACCCAGGGCCAGGCCCCCGTCGAGCACCGATCCGTCCCACAGGGCGTTGGCCATCAGGGGCACGGCTATTAGGGCGGTGATGGTCAGGGCCCCGTCGATGGCGTAGAGGCCCAGGGCCACCCGGATACCGCGCTCGCGCAGCACCGACAGGCGCACCAGAGGGTTGGGGGTGCGTCGCTGGCGACGCACGAAGCCGCCCAGGGCCACCACCGCCAGCAGGCACAGGATGATCAGACGCAGGCCCGAGCCCTGCTCCACGTTCTGGGTCAGCCCGACGGTGGCGCAGGTCAACCCGGCGACCAGCCAGGCCCCGCCGGTCCAGTCGACCGAACGCACATCGCCCCGGCCCCGTTCGCCGAGCAGCCACCAGATGGCCACCGCGAAGGGGATCTGCAGAGGGACGTTGAGCCAGAACAGGCCCCGCCAGCCCAGGGGCTCGCTCAGGGCGGCGGCGTAGAGGGGGCCCAGCAGCGACGAGGTGTCGTCGAGGGCGGCGACGATGCCGATGGCCAGGGCCCGCCGTCCCGGGCGCACCACGTCGGCCACGATGGCGATCGAGATGGGCAAGATGGCCCCACCGCCGACGGCCTGGATGGCCCGCAGGACCGTCAGCGTGCCCAGGTCGGGAGCCACGGCAACCCCGATCGAGCCCAGGCAGTAGACGACGACGGCCAGGGTGTAGATCCGCAGGCGTCCCACCGCGTCGGCCACCCGGCCCATGAGGGGCAGAACCACCGTGTAGCCCAGCAGGTAGCCGTTGACGATCCAGGCCGTTCGCCCGAACTCGTCCACCGAGATGTCGAGATCCGACATCATGTCGGGCAAGATGGTGACCACGAAGGTCTGATCGAAACCGGCGAAGAAGACGCCCAGTCCCAGCACCGCCACCAGCACCCGGGGCCGGGTGCGCCTCAGGACCGAGACCACCCCGGACGGCCCGTCCGCCCTCGCCGCGTCGGGGTGGCCGACGCTCACGACGGCGGCGGTTCGACCGTGGCGCCGGCGTCGAGCTCGCTCAGGGTCAGGGTCCGCACGATCTCGGCCGGCTCATCGGCCCGCAGGGGACCGGCGAGCACCACCCGGGCCGGGGTCCGATCGGCCTCGGTCACCCAGATCTCGATCTCGACCTGCTGACCGGGTTCGGCCGCCGGAGGCAGGATCGTCTCGATCAGGCCCGAGTCGACGCTGGCGGTGATCCGCCACACCGTCTCGCCCTGGCGCTCGGCGGTGCCGGCCAGCTCGGGATCGGCGACCGCGGCCAGCACCTCGGGCAGGCGACCCAGGTCGAACAGATCGCTGGCCGCCTGGCCCGGCACCTCTTCCCAGCGGTCGGGGTCGAAGGGGTTGGTGATCCACACCGTGTCGTCGATGCCGATGGCCGACATGTCGATCGACAGGGCCGACACCTCGACATCGAGCTCGGCGGCCAGGCGGGCCGGCGGCACGACCACGCCCTGCGCCGCGACCAGATCGATGCCCGAGAGGATCTCGGTCGTTCCGTTCTCCTGATCGAAATCGAAGCGGAAGTCGCTCGCCGAGGCCAGCCGCTCACCCGCGGAGGCCAGCAGCTCCGGAGCGGTTGGTGTCTCGGCGGTCTCCTCCACCTCGGAGGCGGCCTCGTCGACCGATTCCTCGTCCGAGGAGCAGGACGTGAGCAGGGCAACAGCGGTGAACGCCACGACGAACGCAGAGATGAGCATCCTCACCCCACCATCACACCACGTGGCGAGGACGCCGTCTGCTCACCCGTAGCGTTCGACCAGCGCAGCGTGGCGGTCGAGGAGGGGCAGGACCGTGTCGGCATCGGCCGGGGGAAGCCCGATGATGGCCCGCCGGCAGCCCAAGGCGGCCAGCTCGTCGAGCTTGTCGGGTTGGGCGGGAGCGCCGAAGACCCCCAGAGTGAGGCTGGCCGGGTCGCGCCCGGCATCGACCGCAGCCTGCTGGAGGGTCGCCCATCCGCCGGCGATGTCGTAGCGCCCGGCGATCGGCATCCAGCCGTCGCAGAAGTCGATCACATCGGCCATCGTCCGTGGCCCCAGACCACCGCCGAGGATGACGGGAGGATGGGGGCTCGACACCGGCTTGGGCCAGGCCCAGCTGGGCTCGAGCGACAGCTTCTCGCCCTCGTACGAGGCCTCGTCCTGGGTCCACAGGGCCTTCATCAGGCCGATCTTGTCGCGCAGCAGGGCCCGCCGTTCGGTGTAGGCCACGCCGTGCTGGGCCATCTCTTCCCGGTTCCAGCCGTAGCCGATACCGAACAACAAGCGCCCACCCGACAGGGAGTCGAGCGAGGCGACCTCCTTGGCCGTCCAGATCGGGTCGCGTTGGGCCACCAGGCAGATACCGGTGCCCAGCTCGATGCGTTCGGTCACCGCCGCGGCCATGGCCAGGGCCACGAACTGGTCGTGGGTCCGCCAGTACTCCTCGGGAAGCGGAGGAGCGCCCTCCCGGCCGCCCCAGGGGGTGACCCGGGAGCTGGGGATGTGGGAGTGCTCGGGGAACCAGAGCGATCCGAAGCCCCGCTCCTCGGCCTGGCGGGCCAACTGGGCCGGCGCGATGGCCAGATCGGTGGGGAACATCATCAGGCCGATGTCCATGGGGCAACCTCCCGGTGGCGACGAGCGCACCCTAGTCAGCGGGGGCCGCCGCCTTCTCGAAGCGCGGGTACGCTGGATGATTCCGGGGAGTGGCGCAGCTTGGTAGCGCACTGGCTTTGGGAGCCAGGGGCCGCGGGTTCAAATCCCGCCTCCCCGACACACGGCACCGACAGACACGGCACCGAGGCCGGGGCCGTGCCGGGTAAGCTCGGCGAAGCCCGTGCGGGTGTAGCTCAATGGTAGAGCCCCAGCCTTCCAAGCTGGTTGTGCGGGTTCGATTCCCGTCACCCGCTCCATCGAGGCC
>JAOXNT010062152.1:0-16796 GCA_028565815.1 Cletocamptus dominicanus | reverse complement strand
AATATCTTTGTTCTCTATTAAGATTAAAAATAGCCATGTCAAAACCACAACACCGTTTCTATGTTTCCCAACATTATCCTGTCGATACACAATACCGACTGATTATGGATAAACATATCTCCCCTGACGCCATGACAAAACCACACTGGCATCCACAAGTAGAAATAAATCTACCTAAGAATTGCGACGCACAGTATTATTTTGTAAATAAAAAAGTAACGGTAAAAGCTGGTCAGTTCGCTATTTTCTGGGGAGCATTTCCACATCAACTAGATACGGTTACACCATATGATGATGAAAATGAAGAAATTATTTATTTAGCCTATGTTCCGCTAGAAATATTTATGTCTTATCAATTACCGTGGCAATTAAAGAAAAAAGTATTAAATGGCGAAATGCTTTATCAGGATATGATGCTAATGGATGAACAGTTATTCCTGCAATGGCTTGCCGACTGTAAACGAAACCCCAGATCAAGACAAGTTAGCAAGGAAGTAGAAGCACGTCTTAATCGTTTAAAAAAATGTGAGTATATTTCTGCTATGCACTGTAATAACTCAATGCGTCCTCTAATCTATGTAAGAAAAATTATAGAATATATTAGCGGTAATCACCAGAAGCAAAATCTTAGAATATCGGATATAGCAAAAAGTCTACAAGCACATCCAAACTATTTAATGTCGATCTTCAAACAAGTTATGGCGATGACAATAACAACCTATATCAATCGCTACCGTTTATCGCATGCTTGCCGCCAATTAGTCGAATCCAATTTAACAGTCAAGCATATCGCCAGCAACACTGGCTTTGGCTCAATGAGTCATTTCTATGAATTGTTTTCATTTTATATGCACTCTACACCATCACAATACCGAAACCGACATCAATAATTGAGCATTAAGTCTAGTTTAATTCAGTTTTTAGACTCACATATATGAACAACACATCACATCCGACATACTAAGATTTTATTATCAATTATGAATTTACATTTGTCTACTCATTTTGTATAAGCATTATGGTCATATAAAATGACAAACGAAGCAGATTCATTGCAAAGTGAAACTTATAAGATTCTGCATCAAATATAATATTTCCATGAGGAGGCACTATGAACGAGACTGTTGCTGTCAGTATCAGTAATATTGATCTCGGTGTAATCGGCCTGTATTTTCTGATTACAATTGTTATCGGAATTATAGTAACGAAAAAAACCGAGACTGGAGATGAGCTATTTCTAGCTGGACGCTCCTTAACTTGGCCAGTGATTGGTTTTTCCCTATTCGCTTCAAATATTTCAAGTACTACCCTAATCGGTCTTGCCGGTGCTGCATATACAACGGGTATTGCTGTTTCAACTTATGAGTGGATATCAGGTTTACCATTACTTATTTTAGCGTTTATTTTTATCCCTATGTTTTTGCGCTCGCGCATAACTACTATCCCAGAATTCTTGGAAAAACGTTTTGATAGGCGCTCACGAGTATACTTTTCTGTCATTACAATTTTCTTAAGTATCTTAATCGATACAGCAGGAGGTTTGTACGCCGGAGCTGTGGTACTTCGAACCTTCTTTCCTGATATTGAAATATGGCAGGTCTGTGTAGGGCTAGGTATATTTGCCGGTCTGTATACCGCTGCGGGGGGGTTAAAGGCCGTTGTTTATACCGACGTATTGCAGGCGATTGTATTGATTCTTGGTACGACCTTATTGATGTTTATCATGTTTGCAGAATTAGGCTATACTTGGTCATCAGTAACCGCAGCGGTTCCAGAACAACACTTTTCAATGGTCCTACCTGCAGACAATGAGCATCTTCCTTGGCCTGGCATACTAGTTGGTGTCACCATGCTTGGATTTTGGTACTGGGTGACAAACCAATACATTGTGCAACGTGTACTTGGCGCAAAAAACCAAGCACATGCTCAAAAAGGCGCAATCTTAGCAGGTTTTCTGAAAATCATCCCACTATTTACGATGGTCATGCCGGGGGCAATGGCAATCGTTCTATTACCTGATTTAGCTAATCCTGACATGGTTTTTCCAACAATGGTGACTAAACTATTACCTGTTGGTATTACTGGATTGGTTCTAGCGGGCTTGATCGCTGCCATTATGTCAAGTGTGGACTCTACCCTTAACTCAGCATCAACGCTAGTAGTTCATGATTTCGTCAAACAACGTAATCCTAATATCACGGCAAAAGATGTCGGTAAATACGGACGTATTACTACAATCGTATTAATGATTATTGCTATATTGTGGGCGCCACAAATTGCAAACTTCGGGGGGCTATGGTCTTACCTGCAACAGGCATTTTCAATTTTAGTTCCGCCTGTAGCAACGATTTTCTTAATCGGTGCATTCTGGAAACGTGGTAATGGCCAAGGTGCATTTTATGCATTATTACTTGGTCATAGTATTGGCGCATTATTATTTATATTGGGTCAAATGGACATATGGACAGTTCATTTCACCATTAATGTTGGCATCATGACACTAGTGAGCACAATACTGTTTGTCTTTTTCAGTTTACAAGACCCGCCACCTTCAGATGAGGTCATTGAGAACTTTACCTGGAAACCAGAAATGGCGATTGCCAAAGATGAACAAGGTAAGCTTCAATATCCACAATTAAAATTACACGCAGTATTGTTAAGTTTAGCCATGTTGGCAGTGCTAATTGCTTTTTGGTAATAATAATTACTTTCAAACTATTAAAGCCGCTTTAATGAGCGGCTTTTTTATTTTATATTACTAATAACAATAACACTTACACAGTATTTATTATGTACACCTTATATTACGCACCAGACAATGCCTCTCTCATCGTAAGATTAGTATTTGAAGAACTAGGCCAACAATATGAAACTATACTCGTCAATCGCCGGTTAAAAGAACAAGAGTCTGCATCTTATAAGAAGATAAACCCTATTGGCTTAATACCAGCACTAGATACACCTGATGGGGTTATGTTTGAAACCGCTGCTATTATTTTATATCTTGCTGATAAGCATGGAAAACTCGCCCCTGCACCTGACTCAAAAATGCGCGCTCAATTCTTATCATGGTTATTCTTTATATCAAATACTTTACATACCAATATGCGCAGGCAAGTTTATCCAGAAAAATATGCAACGGGCGACTTTCAAAAACATCACCAACAATCTTTAAAAAGGATTAATGAAGCGTTGTCAAAAATTGAAGCGATGCTAATTACTAAGCCTAGCTGGTGTGATGTAAACAACCCCGGAATCATAAACTTTTATATTGCGTGTTTATGGCGCTGGTTAATACTTTATCCTAAACCAACTCTGGAAATACCCCATCCAAAAAGGCCGTTGTTGGAAAGTTATAGTCAACAAAGAACGCTGTTAACAGCACTTGAAGAAAGACCGAGTGTCATAAAATTAATACAACTAGAAGGCCTCGGACAAAACCCTTTTACCCTTCCGAAATACGCCAATCCTCCTGAAGGCAGTGACCAATAAGAATTTAGTTTTAATCAAATAGCCTGCATTGTTATTTATACTGGCCTATTGAAAAATAGGCCTGACTAAAACAAATAGAATAAAGGCAATCTATTCTTGTTTATCACGATACAAATTCAAATGGTGCTCTTTTAAAAATGCAATACGTTCTTCTAAGATAGGCCTAGGCGGATAATGTGGAAAATATTCTAAAGTCGCATCAGCTAATATTTGATCCCGTTTATTATCATCAGCAGATAGAAATGAATGATAAACTACTGAGTTATATTTGATATGCATATCATAACCATCATTGGCACCGCGAATACTACTAACAAATGTAGTCAACAATAAAAATGAAATTAAATAACGACTACAATTTTTGAATTTTAACTTTTCAGCAATAAACACATGGTTACAAAACTGTAGAACTAAGCCAATCCAGAAAAATTGCGAGAAAATGATATATCTAGCAGAGCGTGCCTGACTATAACCAAATTCTAATCTGCCTAATGCAACAAGAAATAATACAATTAATGAAAAAGCCATCAAGGCAACTGCTATATTGAAAAGCTGCCATTGCTTCTCTGATTTATCCGCCATATAGACTTTAACAGAAATAAAAACTGCTAAAATAAGTGCCAGAATCGAAACAAGTAACGATAAATCGCGAGAAAAGAACGATACAGCCATACTCAGGCCATACATAATAAAAATAAAAATTTTATCAGGACTATAAACTATACCTTGTGGCAATGATTTTCCTAGTACCATATAGAAATAGCTAAGCATTGCAAACGCAATAGCACACCATAAAAACGCATAAATACCTTTTCCTGCCGCGCCTAAATTCCTATTCAAGAATATCAATAATAGACCCATTGGCCAAATAGCAAAACCACAACTGAATGCAAAAGATGAAAATAATGCGCCAAAAATAGCGATAAAGAAAGAAAGTGCATTAATTCTTTCTCTACCCAACCCCCATAGAGCCAATAGCATTCCAAATACAGATATATGAACCGCCAGCTGCCATGTCCAGACTAAATTAATACTATGCGTAAGCGAAAAATAAATACCGGCCATTAATATAATGGCATAAAACTGAAGCGTTCGTAAGTCGGCTGTTAGTGGCTTAATAGCTAGATGGTATAAAATAGCAAATGAAAAAAGATTAAAGAAGACGATTGCATAAACTTCCCATAATAAATTCCATTGGCTCAAATCTGCCAAAAACACCATTATTAAATAAGCAGAAGCTCGAAAATGCTCCGAATGACGCTCAAAAGCAGCATCTAACCAATTGCCTCCATCGTAATATGTCTTTAATATTGGCAATAAATCCCACTGATCGGCAAAAACACCATTCAAGTGAAACAATATGGCATAAAGACTTTGTAAGCCAGCCAGCATGAAAATAATAATCAATAAAGCGGCTTTTAATGTATTATTCATAAAGTCTATTAACGATTAAGTTATATAAGCTTATTTACAGCACAAGAGAATAACCTAAAACAATTTAAATTTTAAAAATCACTACCTCTAAAAAACTGCAAAAACAAAACAATATAACATAGAAAACCCAACGGCGGGCATCACAGTCCAAATAAAGGCTCTCTGCCCAATAACCGATGCAAACCTACTGACATATAATAACCATATTGGTAAAAGATACAACAAGTATTTTGTTTTTAACATCCAAATATGGTACCCGGTAAACCAGTTTAAATAAGCCGCTATCGTCACTAGGAAAAGCCCGGTTAGTAGTAATGCCTCCCGATGCCACAACATCATAATAAATCCAAAAAGGCTATAAATCACGGGAAATAGACCTGCCAGTAAAATAGCCCATATTAAAATTTTTGGAGTAATTTTTCCTCTAAAATGTATTCTGAATTCATGCATACCATGACGATTTGGCACACTGAAAAAACTAAAATCGGTCCAAAGTTGACCATAATGCGAGGTCAGAACTTCATTATTAAATGCAGGAAAATGCCGAAGTTCTCCCTCGCCGCCAGGCGGAGATTCAAGATAAAAAGCATTTACAATTCGCTCAATCCCAAAAGAGGTAAAATCATATTTATGGAAGTAACGCTCACCAGTATTCCATGCCGCATTCCCTGGGAAAGGCGTCTCATATTTCACCAAATTGGAAACATACAGCCAACCACCGATAACAAAAACAATTGCGCCAAAAGCGAGACCATGTAGAAATTCCTGCTTTTCTCTTTTACGTAAAAATCTGCAAAATAATAACAGGCCCAAAAATAAAACCACTACCATGCCATTATATTTAGTCAAGGTAGCTAAGCCAATTAATACAGCAGATATACACAAGTATTTTAAGATATTATGCTGCCAATATATGACAAAATAATAGACTGACATAGTAATGAGGGTAGCCGCAAAAACATCCGCTTCAACACTGAAAGAAGAAATGAATCTGACAGGTACGAACAAAAAGAGCGCCCACATAATCAAGTCAAGTTTCTCATTCTTACGATACATCATGTATAGTAAGAATCCATAAACAGCCATAACTAATGAGAGTACACTAGTCATGGCAGAAACCGCATATTGCCCTCCGACTTCCCCAAAGCCAAATAAACCAACCAGTTTAAATAATGCAGCACCAACCAAAGGAAATAATGGGGGATGATAGCATATCCAACAATCTGTGTGATTCGGCATTCTACCTTCACTAAGAACAACCAAAATTGCCCTAGAATAGTAGTCGTAAGCATAACCTTTTGAATCAGGCGCGAAAACTCCTAATAGTATTTGCGCAACAACGGCCATTAAAAATACAACTAAAAACCAGCCGGAAAATAGCTGTTTAAAATTTTTCATAAATAGCATGGAGAATGAATTAAACTTTTCTAGGCGTGGTTTAAAAATTAAAGCACCCAGAGATTAAAAACGCTCGAAAGATTAACAGAAAACATCTTGACATAGAAGTACAAGATTAATGAATTTACAAACATTAAAAAAAATTCATTCTTTTTACATGCCGATTCTTTTCAGCATTGATAAATCCATCCAAAATAAAAACATATAATTTTTTTAAATAATACCTAATTTGCAAAGAAATCAATAGTAAACTTAATCTATTAATTTAATAGAAGACAAAACGATTTCCAATTTTGCTTTAAATAACTTAAAACTTTCAAATAATTCATCATACTTGCCTGCTCTGCAATCATCTTCCGCTTTCTTAGTAGACTCATATAAATCGTTAGCACTAATCATTAACGCTGCGCCTTTAATTTCATGCAATAAATCACTGGAGAGACTTAAATCTTGGTTATTAATAGCATGCTCAATCTTATCAGCATAATCTTCATGGGAAACAAGAAAAGATTTTAATAATTTTTTAAAAATATCACTATTACCCGAAACACGCTGTAAACCTTCTTTTACGTTAATGCCCGATAGCGAAGGCAGAGCCTCGATTTTTTTATAGTTTGTAGGCAATATTTTATAGAATGAATTACTTTTTGTATTCACGCGTTGATAACCCCCGATATACTGTTCTAACTTTTTATAGATATCTTCTGGATTTATAGGCTTATAGACATAATCATTCATACCAGCGCCAAGACATTTATTGATTTCATTTTTCATTGCATAAGCAGATAAACCGATTACAGGCAAATCTTTTAGGGAATATGTCTTCCGTATTTGTCTTGTCGCTTCAATACCATTAAGAATTGGCATTTGTACATCCATTAGAATTAAATCATACTGCTTCCTATCAAGCTGATTTAATACAGCTTGTCCATTACTGACAATATCGGGTTTTACACCAACATCGTCAAGAATTGTTAAAATAACCTCTTGATTAACTAAATTATCTTCTGCAACCAATATATTTTTTTCGCTAAAAAGAGATGCGTATTGTGTCAAATTTTCAGTTACATTTACTTGTGACTTATATTCATCACTACCGTCTAGATTTTGAAGCAATTTAGATAACTCCGAAAAAGTAGGCGGGGCGAGACAAACATTAACAGTATCATTAAACTCCATTGTTAGAAGCTCTTCAGAGTTCATTTCCTTAACCCAAACTATTTTATCAATCAGGCCTTCATAAATTTTACACAGAGAATCAATATCGGGCTGTTGAAAGCGATCACCGTTGTCCTTCCATTCAAGAAAAACCACGTCAACTCTATCTAACGGATTAATATACTGCTTTAAATCTTGAATTGAATGACATATTTCAAGGTTTTTACCGACTTTTGTAAACATTGAAGACAAAGCTGTCTGTTGTTTATTTGTAACAGATAAATATAATTTATCTTTGTCTAAAATATTATCAAACAAATTGTTTTGAGTAACCGAGTCTATAATTTTGAATTCAAGTGAAAATCTAAAACAACTACCTTTATTAACCTCAGAGTCAACCTTAATTTCTCCTCCCATTAATTTAACGAGTTTTGTAACAATACTGAGTCCCAAGCCAGTGCCACCATATTTTCGCGTAATAGACGAGTCTGCCTGACTAAAATTATCAAAAATACTTTTCTGTTTATCAGTATTAATTCCAATACCCGTATCAATTACTGCAAAGTCAATAATAACGGATTCATCTTGCAAATGGTTTAACTTTGTTTGCAATGTGACGCTCCCATCATGCGTAAACTTCAGCGCATTATCACAAAGGTTAGTTAGCACTTGAAACAAGCGCAAAGAGTCACCTTCAAGAATATTAGGTAAATTCGGATCAATATCTAGCTTAAGTTTTACTTTTTTATTAATTACTTTAGAACTAACTGTATCTCTAACGTCAGCTATAATTTTTTCTAACATAAAAGAAGCATATTCTAGATCAAGTTGATTTGCTTCAATCTTACTTAAATCTAAAACATCGTTTACTAATCGTAATAAAGTATGACTGGATTGATATATCGTATCGACATAATGACGTTGACGTTTATTTAAATCAGTTCTAAGCGTAAATCGTGCTAGATTAATTATGGCATTGATAGGCGTACGAATCTCATGACTCATATTGGCCAAAAAACGACTCTTTTCTTCATTGGCGATATTGGCTTGTTTACTCTTTTTAACTAATTCTTCATTTGACTTATGTAATTTAATCTCAGTTTCCTGTCTAGCTTTAATTTCTTCCTGAAGACTAAGCATAGCTTCATGATTAGCCATTGCTATTTTATCAAATTCCATAATACCAGTTTTTGGGACATCAGAACTTTTCTGATTTTTCCTCTGTGTAAACTGGATTATATTATACAAAGAACGACTGATAAATTTAGAAAAGACAAATTGAACTGCTAGCGCAACGAACAAAACAATAAGCAATACGATAAATAAAAATCTCTCTAAACTCCCTTGGAAAGCTAAGATACCATCCAATGGAATAACCATTCCAATATCTAGAAAATTTAACGATTCCTGATTAGAGATATTTCTTTTAAGAAACCCTACTCCATCTGTAACATCCTGAAAATAATGCTCACTAGTAAGATTGTTTAAAAAATATTCATTACAATCTTGAGGCTTACCCACAGTTACTAACAATTTATTTTTATTAAATATCTGAATACATTGACTATTCGTCTGCTGTTTAATTGTTTGAAGAAGTGAAACTTTCTCTGATATTTGAATCGCCCCATAAAGAAATAATGTAGACTTTGGGATAGCAATTTTGATCGTTAATAAGTTGAGCCCTTTATATTGAATAAAGTTTAACGAATCCTTAATATTACCTAATTTAGTAGGAGGTATTTTTTTTAAAAGTGAAAGCAAGCCCGCATCTAATTTAATATAACCAGCATCAACTAGAAAATCATTTTTTTCACCATGTATAAATAAAATATCATAAGGCATATTTACGATACTTGACTTATAAATGTTCAACAATGAATCCTCGATACGACTTTTATTTTTGCTCTCGACGGCGTCAATAAATTCAGAAGTCGATAACAAAGCCTGTAATGAATAGTAGGCACTAGTGCTTCGCTCATCAAATATTTGTTGGGCTACTTTAGTTGACTGATTTAATAAGTCGTCAGAAAGACGCTGAATAACCTTATCTGTTACATTGCTGATAGTATAATAAGCGATTACAATCACTAAAACAGTTATTGTAATCTGGATACTAGTAAATATAGTGGGTAATCGCATTTTTATTTATTGGTAATTATTCAGATGATACCTTTCTATATATTCCGTCAAGTCCAAATGGTTGTAAAATATAGCTTCCAATATTTAATGGCATTTCTGATTTAAAGAGAATATCCTCTGATTTTAAAGTAAAAGTAGAATTATGATACAAAGGAACCCATGGCGCATATTCCATAATTTCAGTATAGATTTCGCCCCAAGCCTGATCAATTTCTTCATTACTTCCACCAACAAGGTCAAGTTCAGCTTCCGTTACTTTTCGATCTATTTCTTCATTATAAAACTGAGCCCAATTCCATCCACCCTTTTCTGATTTTAGACTAAACAATGGATAATAAAAATTTGAGGGGTGTGGATAATCTACTACCCAAGCAATACCCTCTGAAAACACCATAGGGGCTTCAGCAGGATCGGCAGCTGCTTTTAAAAATTCAGGAATGTTCATCATACGTATATTAACCCTAATCCCAATTCGTGCTAAATCTTCTTTAATTGCTAATGTAATTGAGGTTACTTTAGGGTCATCTAATGCGATCATCTCCGTTGTAAATCCGTATTCATAACCAGCTTCTTTTAATAAAGCTTGCGCTTCGTTAACATCAAATTCATAACCATTATAATCTTCTACATACCCCTGCATGCCTTGTGGAATAATTTGTTTAGCAACAACACCAGCTTGGCTCAAAAAATGTCTACGAATACGCTCTTTATCAATCGCCATATTGATTGCTTTTCTTACTAAGACATTATCAAATGGTGCGATTTTATTATTTAAAGCAATAAAAATAGTATTAAAGTCATTAAAAACTAAAATTTGTTCATCTGGTTTCAGGACACTCAACGCGTGCAAACCGTCAGATGTCGATATCTTTGAAAAAATCAAATCAATTTGATTACGACTCAATTGGAATATAGATTTGCGTAACGGTTGCTGCAAATTATATTCAACCGTCTCCCAATATGTCTCATCATTATGTGGGTGATAAGGATTCTTTTTTGTAACTAACCTATCGTTAATCAGTTTATCAACATACATTATCCCACAAGAAATTGGTTTTTTATCAAAATCATTGTCTTTTTCGGAATATGTGTCAATAACACCAGCAAAATTAGTCGTCAAAATAGCTAAAAAAGACTCCTTTGGTTGTTTTAGCGTAATACTTACTTGATATTTATCTATAACCTTTACACCACGAATATTTTCTTCCTTTCCTGCAGCATACTCTTCATAACCATCTATGGCTACAAAGAATGCATGCCCTGGACTATTCCGTTCAGGCAAAAGATTACGTTCTAATGAACGCTTAAAGTCTTGTGCTACTACATTACGGCCATTAGAAAAATACCAATCCTCTTTGAGCTTAAAAGTATAGGTTTTTTTATCTTCAGAAACTATATAAGAGTCAGCTAATTCATTAATAAAAACTCTATTACCATTGGCATCTGCAGCATAAGAAAATAATTTACATACTACTGTGCTAATGATTTCATAATTTAACCAATCATAAGAAATAGCAGGATCTAATGTCTCGATAACAGAATGGCTATTAATGCGAAGCGTCTGGTCTGCATCTTGTTTATTATTGGCTAAAGAATTCAGGCTTAAAAATGAGTATAAAACTATAAAAAAATATGCTTTGTACTTACTAAAACAAGAATTAGTAAAGGTTTGAATTAATACAAAATTAACTTTCATTATGGCACAACTCTTTTTTAATATTTAAACTATAATTTTGATTATCTTTTATTAACGACTCAAAGTCGCTAATGTTAATTGGTTTAGAGTAATAATAGCCCTGCCCAATTTCACAACCATATTCATTAAGATATGAAGCCTGATAATCATGTTCTATTTTTTCAGCAATGACATCTAAATTTAAAGTCTGAGCGAGTTTAATCAATGCCTTTACAATTTCAACACTTTTTTTATTATCGGGGATACCCGAAATAAACTCACTATCTAATTTTAAAATATCAATATCAATCTGATTTAATAGTGTTAATGATGAATAACCTGTACCAAAATCATCAAGCGCTATTTTTACTCCTTCATTAGAGAGCTTGTTCAAAGCATTTTTACTGTTTTGGTTTACATGAATTAACATTGTTTCAGTTAATTCAAGAGTAATAATTTTAGGATCAATACCTTTTTCCTCCAGTTTTTTTATAATTCCTTCTTCAAAATCTTGAGTTGCGATTTGTTTGGCTGAAAGATTAATTGCAATACTGCCAACATACCAGCCTTGCTTAAGCCACGATGCGACATGGTTAATCGCTTCATCAAATACCCAGTCCGATATTTCACGTATCATTCCCATTTTTTCTGCTAACGGAATAAATTGAGCTGCGTCCAATAAGCCTTTATAAGGATGTTGCCAGCGGACAAGTACTTCCGCACCATAATATTTATTATCGCTAATTACAAACTGAGGCTGAAAAAATATTTTTAATTCATTTCGCTCAATGACATTATGCAGATCATTACTTAAAGTCTTTTCACTTTCAAGCATACGGCGCATTTCATCGCCAAACACACAAATACTGCCTTTTTTTTGAGATTTTGCTTGATACATCGAATAGTCTGTTTGCTCTAATACCACTGAGTGATTAATCTCTTCAGTATCGTAATACATATAAATCCCCATTCCAATACTTGCACTGACATTTACTTGCGTCCCCTCTGCATTCACTATTTGATTAACCCTTGACTGAATACTCTCTGCTCTACGTAATGCATCAAAACGGTTATCTATATCACTCAGTAGAACAATAAACTCATCACCTCCTAATCGTGCCGCAGTATCTCCGTCACACAAACAACTTTTTATTCTTTGCGCTACTTTTGTTATAATTAAATCTCCCATGATATGACCAAAAGTATCATTTATCCTTTTAAAATTATCTATATCTAACATTAATACAGCAAAGTTATTATTATCTGTGCGTAGATGTTGAATACAGTCTTTAATTATATTGATTAATCCAGAACGATTATATAATCCTGTTAATGAATCCTGTTGAGCAAGCCTTTTAATTTTGTTTTCAACAATACGGATATTTGTCACATCTGTAAACACAACATTTATGGCAGGCCTTCCATTTTGATCCTCTATTTTGCGAACTCTATATTCGACATTAAATGTCTCTCCATTGGCACGCTTCCATATTCCTTTCCAGGAAACATTCTTATTATGCTTTGTTTTTTCTTGCCAACCCTTAGGTGGAAAACATCCTGCATGTGTATTAATAAATAATTCTGCTATTTTCTTACCAATTAATGAGTCAGCTGGTTCTTGTTTAAACAGTCTATAAGCAGTACTGTTTACAAATGTACAAACACCATATGAATCTATTGTAAATACACCTTCTTCAAGATTACTTAAAATTTGGTCATGAGCTTCCCTAGACATAGTCAGAAAGTGATTAATCTGGCTATAAGCCTCGTTATATTCTTGAATATTTTTTGATTGCAAATCAACAATAGCTTCAAGCATATACCGCATTCGGTGAATTTCTAAATGGGACTCTACTCGTGCTAATAGTTCTTCACTTTCTATCGGTTTAATAAGATAGTCAACGCCACCAGCATCAAATCCTTTTATTCGTTGGCCTAGGTCCTCAGCAGAGCCTGTGAGAAATATAACTGGAATTTTATTTAGTTGCGGATCAGCTTTTAACTGTTTACACACCTCAAATCCATCCATATTCGGCATATAAACATCTAAAAAAATTAAATGCGGATTTTCGCTTCTTGCCTTTTCGACAACATCTGTAGAATTAACACATTCAATTACTTCGTATTTACCATACTCGCGCAAAATTGTCGTAACAAACAAAAGACTGGTGGGATTATCATCTGCAACTAAAATTTTAGTTTTTGCGGTATTTTTAACTTGCATTATAAATTCTCGGTGGCGTCATCTAATATAGACTATGGATTATCGTTTTAGATCTTCACCCTCCCTATTCGTTTTATCATAACTTTCTGTTCAAAACTGTTGAGTACGAATAGTTATGACTAGAATTATTCTGTCTTAAACGTTATCACAATCTAAGTTTATTTATTGGTTATAAAAGATAATATAAGCAAATTTTTTAACGACTGCAAGGGAAATGAAGCTAATGCATTATCTAAATAAAATAATATATCAATCCACTTGCTAGCATTAAGGTTTAAACACATTCCTATGTATTTATACTAATATTAACCCAATAATTAATTTAAAAATTAATCACGCTTATCTAAATATTTAGTAGTAATAGCTATTTTTGTCAGTTATAATTTGCAAACTAAAATCTAATAACATTCTGTTTTAACGCTCTACAGTAGAATTATTGCTTTAGGAACCCCTGCTTAACCCAAACTGTATTCATAAGAATTTAATCAGAGCATCCTATATTCATCAACCTGTATATATTTTTCGATTATAGTCCGACTTCGCTTAGACTTAATTAATTAGTTAGGTAAACAAACATTATTTTAGAATGCTTTATTTACCATAAATAAAGCATTGCATGCCATAACTGGGTTTTAAATAGAAATAATATAATATATAGGTGGCAATGATGTCAGGATAACATCGACAAAATAGATATTACTCTGACATCATTTTAATAAAAATTAAGCCGGCTGGAAAGGCAGAGAAGAATGATGCACATTAATACGCAGGTTACCAGTACTATCTTTGATATAACCAAACGTAAATTCCACTTTAGTTTCTTCATCGCTACCCACAGGCGTAAAATAATAATTTCCCATAGCTACCGCATAGTTTGAACCACAAATAATTTGCTGTTCACCAAAACGAGCTTTTGACCAAGGCTTAATTGCGAAACCCTGATCTTCAGCTATGTTTCCACCAACAAAATAGGATAATGCTTTATCAAAAGTATCGCGAAACTGTACCTCGGAAGCCAAAGTTGGTTTAAACAACACATCAGACTGATCATAAGCATAGAGGTCTTTAATATGTTGCTCAGCACGTCCTTTATAATCTCCTTCTTCAATAAATACATTGCTAATAGCTACGATACCATCTGCCCACGCTTTTTGTGCATCTAGTACTTCATGTTTAGAAATATTACTCATAATTCACGCTTCCGACTGGTTTTAGATGTTCATTTTATACATGATTCTGATTAAAATTTCTACACTTAAGAAAAGGCATAATTTGAAAAATTCCTAAAATTTTGTAATTTCTGATGAGACTCTTTTATGTAGACTTAATCGAAAAGAGACATGCTTGATATTATGTAAAATACTAAACTTTATTAGACAAAGGTAGTTAATTAATGTAATTATGAAACAGGCTAAAAAATAATCGTAATCTAAATTTTTACCTCGATATTCACATTTTTTAGCTTAATAACTATACGCCGAATAATACTTTTCAATTTTTTTGTGTTACGATATAACGTATCAAAAAAATTTTTAGAGTCAATAGATAAGTCAGGAGATAAGATTTGTTAAAACGTGTATTACCAGATGTTACGGATCAAGATTCTGCAGAAATGCCGTCTACACTAAAATGGGTCGGTATGGAAGGGATTACGGTTCCAATAACCGTAAAACAAACTAATGATTCTACTCAAATGATTATTGCAAAAGCAAATGTTTTTGTGAGTCTGGATGCTTCAAGCAACAAGGGCATTCACATGTCCAGATTATATATAGTAATTAATCAGTTAAAAGAAATTGACTGCAACAAAGACAACATTGAAGTCCTGCTTGACAGAATAGTAAGTTCACAAAATGGTATTAGTGAACAAGCAAGAATTGAACTGAGCTTTGATATAATATTAGATAAACCAGCATTATTAAGCGGCGAACGAGGTTTTCAGTCATATCCGGTTGTGTTAATTACTGAAAAGACAGAGCAAGGCTACACTTATGAGTTGTCATTAACAATACCATATTCAAGTACTTGCCCTTGTTCAGCATCGCTCGCTCGTCAACTATATGCTAATGCGATTGAACAAAATTTTTCTGGTGACAAGGTTGACAAAAAGCAACTATTATCCTGGGTACAATCACAAGCGGGTTCAGTCGCCACGCCACATAGTCAACGCTCATATGCTTACATTCGCCTGTCATTTGGAGATGTATACTGGCCAGATATAACGTCGCTAATAATTGAATTGGAAAAAATAATTGGAACGCCTGTACAAACAGCAGTAAGGCGCACTGATGAACAAGAATTTGCCCGACTTAATGCAAACAATTTAATGTTTTGTGAAGATGCTGCTAGAAAAATCAAAATCCACTTAGAGTCGGTGAAGCATGTTCGTGATTATTGGTTTAAAATTGAACATCAGGAAAGTCTACATGCACATAACGCTGTGGTGATTGAACAAAAAAATTAGTTCTTTTTGATATTTTCATTTATCACAAAAATATACTAACTTATCCTTTCATATTTATACTTTTGTGGTCTAATATCTCCGGACACTTTAATAAGACATAAAATACGTCAAACATTAAGGTGTCATTATGAGTCAGAAACGTCATTACAAACATTATAGCAAAGAGTTTAAAGAAGAAGCCGTAGCCTTGGTAACAGAACAAGGTTACAGCGTTATAGAAGCTGCAGAATCATTAGGTATTCGTGCAAATATGCTGTATCGCTGGAAAGATAAAATTACCGAACAACAATTAGGCACAGCACTTAGTGAAGATGAGCGTTTAGAGCTGAATCGACTTCGTAAAGAAAATAAGCATCTTCGAATGGAGAAAGAAATATTAAAAAAGGCCAGTGCCTTCTTCGCGAAAGAAATGAAGTAAAATTTGTGTTTATTCGTGAAGAATCAGCTCGATTTTCTGTTCGTGTTCTTTGTCGGGTGATGCGCGTAAGTAAGAGCGCTTATTACGCTTGGCTGAGTCGGCCTGCTTCTGTAATAAGTGCAGATACACTGAGTCTATACCGAATGATGAAGCAGTTTTTTAAGAAAAGTCGAGCCAGTCTTGGTAGTCGCGAGATGACCAAGAAATTGCGTGAAGAAGGCTTTGTAATAGGTCGTTCTAGAGTTCGCCGTTTAATGGCTAGACTCAATCTTGTGGTGCGACAACGTGTGGCTTACAAGGTCACTACTAAACGCAAGCATAGTGACCGAGTAGCGAGCAACTTAGTTAAAATGAACTTTAATCCGCTGTCAGTCAATAAGATTTGGGCGGGCGA
>JAOXNT010059934.1:0-16860 GCA_028565815.1 Cletocamptus dominicanus | reverse complement strand
GTTGGCATCGAGCCAACCAACTCGTAAAGAGGGGTTTTAGGGGGAACAAGCGATTGATTTTGGTACCAAAATCAATCGCTTGTTCCCCCTAAGTCCCCCTTTTAAAGCTTTTAAAGGGCTCGATGCCCTTTAAAAGCTAAATTGAGAATTACTGGTCAAAAAGCTACCTTTGGCAGCGGATAAAGGGAGATTGGTACACAAAAATGGCAGTTTTACCGTATTAAAACTGCCATTTTTGTGTGCCAAAAACGCTCCTTTTGCTTGCGTAGCGAAGTGAGCGATTCAGTAAAAACGAATCGATATTATTTATTGTATCTTACTGTTACGGTTTCGCCAATCCAGCAAGGCACCTTATCCGTTTTTCCTTGCATTCCACGCATAAACACATCATCCTGAGTAGGAATGGAGCCAGAATAAATACCGATTTTTTTGTTAGCCTCAGCCGCAATTTCAGGGTCAGAATCTACGGATTTGGCTCTGCTATATTTATTGATGGCTGCAATGACTGCCAAGCCGCGAGTGTAACCATCGCTTCCGCAGTTACGGCTGGATTTAGCGTACAAGTCACCAATCAGCATATAAGGGCGACCCCAGTTGGGCCTTAATTCTGCTGCTTTATTAGCATTTCTTCGGGCATCGGAGTATTGTCCCAGTTTACGTCCCTGGATGGATGCCATACTAAAATAGTAAGTCGCTAACTGCTCCGGATCGGTTTCGTTGGCAATGGCTTCTTTGTACTTGGCAACAGCTCCATCGTAATCACCCTCTTTGTATAATTTATTAGCCAGAAATCCAGGGTTATTAGCCTCAAACTCTGCCTGACGGCGAGCATTTTCTGCTGCTGCATAAGCACTGTATTTACTTTCCAGTTCATCCAGAAACGGATTCCCTGCTTCGCATCCCTGACGCTTCAGCACAGGGATAATTTCTTTCAGGACTTCCGGGTTGTCGGGGTCGGCTTCGTACTGAGGGCGCAATTTATCAATGAAATAGTCACAGTCAAAGATATTATTTTCAATTTGTGCAAAAACGCCTTCTACCGATCCTTTAGCCTGCTCATAATAGGCTTTAAATTTGGCGTTGTTAGCAATATTATAATCTGCGATTCCCATTAACAGGGCGTGTGCATTACGTGCCTCTTCTTTGGTCATCAAGTCATTGGTGAACTGGTGAACTACGATACGTGCATAAGGATCAAGCACGATGTATTCCGTATTGTTTCCGCCTTTTTCCAGTGCCGATTCCAATACCGCGCGAGTGTCAGCGTAAGGAGTACGCAATTCGTAAAACATATCAAAGCCCTGACGGCCAAGATGGTAAGCGATGCGGTCTTCGGGTTTGGTTTTAGGCAATTTGATAGCACCGGACTCCAGGCACTGAATAACGCCTTCGTATAGCGCAACAATCTGCCCAACAATTTCTTTTTTCTTTGCATCGTCCGTTTCGGCTTTCAATTTTGACTTCAGGATTTTCACGCCATCCGTATAATGAACGTCCCGCAAACCATCAGCCGCCGGTGCCATATCGTAGGCTTTTTTCCAGTTGGCATAAGCTGCATCCAGCTTTTTCATTTTTACATCTTGCCGATACAACACATGAGCTGTTTCGGCATCGCTCGGGTTACTGGCTTCCGTGAATTTTCCGCACTGAGCATTAGCCGATGTGGTCGCTAACAGTCCTCCTGCAACGAACAAACCTGCCTTGAATAAATTTGTTATTTTTTTCATAATTTTAATTGAATTTTCGTTTGAAAAACCAAGAATTATCATTAAGAGTAAAACCGAGCGTAAACTCACCGTAGCTTTCTTGTAACGATGTGTTTCCTCCCCGTTTACCCAATTCAAATGACATATTAATAAAGGAAACTCGCTGGCGAGGAAGCCGAATGGGCAGCCCTAAGCCAACAGTTAATCCATAATCCCTTAATTGTTCCCCGTTGATACTACGAGGGTCTGTTCCTGCAAATACACCCAATCGGTAGCGTATTCTTTTCAGGTAGCGATTGAAAGAAGCGTAATCGGGGGTTAATTCCACACTTAGGCTCCCTCTCCAGGAATTGCTCAATGATTCGGGGTAAGCATCGTTTTCGTAGTTACCCCATCCGGCAAAATCATAATTAGCTCCAATTTTCCATTTGGAAGCATAAGAGTACAAAACTCCTACGCCGAATTCTGCGGGCAGTTGAGCATTTCCTTCCACATCGGTACGGCTCACAATCGTGTCTTGTGGCGTAATGACATAGGATGGATTAAATCGCTGATAAAATTGAGTAGCGTTGGTGTTCAACTGCGGAGCAGCACTTGCAGTCACACCAAAGGTCAGCACTTTTGCCTTCCTGACCGATTCTTTATTCAAGAACCAGTTATATTGTAAGCCCAATCTCCAGGTGAACCCGTTCATGGTATAATCATCCAGAAACTGGTCTTGATAGCTGGCAATCAAGTCTTCAAAAGTGACCTGGCGGATATTTTGAATTTTTCCAAAAATATAACCCAGTCGTATTCCTGCCGCAAATTGTTGCCGGCGATAACCCACTCCCCACATAAACTGATTGAGTCCGCCTTCTCCCTCGTAGTCGGTCACGACCGTTCCTACATTCTCCAACTCTCCGATGGTTTGCACTTCATAGCCGACCAAAGAATAGGGAACCAGCGCGAATGACATTCCCCAGGACTGTTGTTGAACTTCTCGTTCTAACAAATCGTTTACCGGATTATTCAAGGTAAATCCCAGTGCCAGATGCGACATATTTCCACTCCAGGTGGTATTTTGCTGAGTTCCTGTTTCCCACTGAGAATTTCTGCCATACAATCCAAAATCAAAAGAAGCTTCTCCCAAAAAACCCAGAGAAGCCGGATTTTGCAAATTAATATGATAATTATTATTGTAGGCATTCCCGAATCCCGGTGTTGCTCGCAAGTTGGTAAAGGACTGATTCAGTAAATCACCAACTCCGAATCGGGAGTAGGGAGAATTGGACTTTGGTTGGGCAAAAACCGATATAACGACCAAACAGGCAGCGCAAGTTAGTAAAAAACGCCTAAAAACGTTCCACATTATAGTTTAAAATTTTGTTGAGTCCGATAAGCACCAAATTGGCATCCACAAATATCTTAGATTTCAGCCTATTGGCAAAATAATCGGCATCCCCTCCTGTTAAGGTTGTGTTAATCCCCGGAAATAACCCCTGAAAGTGCTGAATCCAGCCTTCCATTTCCAAAATATTTCCCAAGCTACCCCCCACCTGTATAGCTTCTTCGGTGCTTTTGCCAATAGTGGTCCGAAATACGGACGGCGTTTTTACCAATGGCAATTGCTCCGTAAAATGCTGCATCGCGCGGAATCTCATGCGCAGCCCGGGCGTTATATTCCCCCCCAGATACTTGCCGGCTGCATCCACCACATCGTAAGTAATGCACGTTCCTGCATCTATCACCAGACAAGGCGTATCAGGAAAAATGTCAAATGCGCCAACAGCAGCAGCAATTCGGTCTTTACCCAGTGTGTGCGGCGTTTCGTAGCCATTTTGAATGGGCAAAGGCGTATCAGCAGTCAGGTTGACAAAAAATCCGCGACTCTTTAGTCGGGATATTAATATAGTATCGGTTGTTCTTACACTTGAACAGATGATATTTTTGATAGTATGGTTGTGAAACAAGCTGTCCAATCGTTCTTGTAAGGCTTCTTTCCATACCCATTTTTGTATTAATTGGCGATTCTTGAATAAACCGATCTTCGCACGAGTGTTTCCAATATCAATCGTCAGATTCAAAATTTGGGCAATAATTTTTTCAAAAAAAAGCTGATGGGGTTTTTTCTTAGCAATGGCGAATAAATAAATTCAGGTTCTTGAGGAAATATTTTTGTGCTAATCAAGGCGCCGAAATGTGCGTGTAGCCCAAGCTACATAAGCATTTTGGTAACGCCGAGTAGTGCAAAAAGATAAAGTCAAGAATCGAAGGTTATTTGTTCAACATTCCTTTGCGATGGTTATCATTAAGACGTAATAACATCCTTTAAAATGTCTTAATAGACCATTAAGATTGTGTTAAGGGGGGTAAAAATAAGAGATGAATCGTTAAAATTCATTTTTTGCCGAATTTTTTTAGCCCATTTGGCAGAAAAACACCAAAGAGCTTGTTGGGAATTTGTTTTTGGAGATAAAAAAAGAGAGAGTATTCAGAAAAGTGTGTCATTCATCCTAACCGCTAAGACGCAAAGTACACAAAGTACACAAAGGCTTTGCGTACAACTGCTTAGCGAACTTGGCGACTTGGCGGTGAACGCTGTGATACAGTTTAATGAATAGCCTCTAAAAAGGACACTTTTTTAACCGCTATCCCAATATATTTCTAACAATACTTTTTGAGAATTATTCAGATTTCATTACCTTTGAATCTCCTTGCCCCCCCCCTCCAAATATCACCTGATGTTGCTCGGTCTCCTGACCTGATGTTGCTCGGTCTCCTGACCTGATGTTGCTCGGTCTCCTGACCGGCAACCATTCTATAAAGGCTTAAAAAACAAAATTATGGAGATTCTCAAAGAAATGGTACAAATTATTACCCGATACAAAACTCGTAACATCGAAGTCATCGGCAATCCGACTACTAATAAGTCCAAAGTCTATGAACTCTACGAAGGCATCGCCGATGGTACTTTTAGCACGGACGAAGAAGCCGCCGCCCACTTTTTTGATGGCAACCCCCGCAACCAAAGCTACAAAAACCTCAAATCGCGACTCAAAAACCGACTGGTAAACACCGTTTTTTTTGTGGATGCCAATAGCACGCGGTTTAATGCGATGGAGATTGCTTATACCAATTGTTATAAAGACTGGGCGGCAGCGAAGATATTGATGTCAAAAGGAGCTAAAAAATCGGCGATTAAACTAAGCAGTAAGGTACTAAAAGAAGCCCAAAAGGGGGACTTTACGGACATTATCATAGAGGTCTGCCGATTTTTGCGCAATCAGTACGGAACAGTTCGGTACAACAAAAAGAAATTTGAGCATTATAACCGGCTCATCAAGGAGAATCTTGTCATTAGAGAAAAGGAACTGTTTATGGAAGAGTGCTATCTTTCTTTGCTCCCCTATTTTATCAAGGGAAAACCGTCTGACCCTGAACTCATCCAACAAGCCAAAGCGTATATTGAAATCACAGAGGAGGATTATCATCAATATAATTCGATGGAGTTAATATTAGTTGGCGGGTTACTGCGGATAGCCTATTGGATGGCAGTCAAGGATTATCGCCGAGTCATTGAGGTTTGTAATAATGCTATCAGTCGTTTTGAAGCGAAACCAATCTTGAGAATAGGAGCAGTATCTTCTTTTTTGTTCCAAAAAATAATCAGCCATATTCAGCTTCGGGAATTTGAAGCGGGGGAACAGGCTGCGGAGAGGTTACTGGGCTATGTAATACAGGGGGCATTTAATTGGTTCAAAGCCCAAGAACTGTATATGTATCTGCTGTTTCATACGGGGCGGTACGACAAAACTTACGAGGTCTATAAAGCAACTACTCAACACAAAATGTTCCCCTATCAGCCGGATCGGGAGCAGGAAAAATGGCGTATTTTCCGCGCTTATGTGCATTTGCTGATTGAGTTGAAAAAAATCATGCTACCCCGACCAGACAAGGAATTTGCCAAATTTCGATTGGGCAAATTCCTCAACGAAGTGCCGCAATATTCCCAAAACAAACGGGGTATTAATATAGCCATTTTGGTCGTCCGCATTCTATTTACCATTGTCCAAAAGGACTATAACCGCGCTATTGATAGTATCGAAGCGATAGAAAAATATACCACTCGCTACCTCAAAAAGAATGAGCATTTTCGCAGTAATTGTTTTATCAAAATGCTGTTGGAGGTATCTAAAGGGGGCTTCCAACGGCGTATGGTGGAGCGCAAAGCCGCCAAATATTACCAGCGCCTAACCGATGTGCCGCTGGAGATAGCTAATCAATCCCACTCTATCGAGATTGTTCCGTATGAGGAGTTGTGGGGGATGGTGCTGGAGGTGCTGGATTGATTGATCGTTTTTTGAATTGCAAGGAATGCTTTTTTGGAACACAAAGGTCTTGATGTTGCTCGGTCTCCTGACCGGCTTGATTGCTCGGTCTCCTGACCGGCAACCAGCATCCTTTCGTCTCCTGACGAAATAATTACTCAATTTATTTACCCTTTTCCAGAAAGTTTTCTACCTTTCTCCAGAAAATCCGACTGGTCTTGTCTTGCTTGGTCTCCTGACGGACAATCCTTTTTTAGAATTCTATTAATTGGTCGTCAGGAGACAGGATGCCAGTCGCCGGTCAGGAGACCGAGTGACATCGGGGTCGTCAGGGTCGTCAGGGTCGTCAGGAGACGACGGGATACTAGTCGCCGGTCGGGAGACCGAGCGACATCGGGACGACGGGATACTAGTCGCCGGTCAGGAGACCGAGCGACATCGGGTCAGGAGACCGAGCGACATCGGATATCAAGATTTAGCCCGTCATTCACCTTTTCAATAAAAAAACTACACCAATGGGAGGCTACCGTATTCAACATCCTTATCAGCTTCACTTCCTCACTTTGACCATTGCAGGTTGGGTAGATATTTTTACTCGTCCTGTTTATCGAGATATTATCATAGAAAGCCTCGATTATTGTCAGCAAAAAAAGGGATTGGTCATTAATGCCTACACGATTATGTCCAATCATCTGCACCTGGTAGGTTATGCTAAAGAAGGTAGTATTGGATTGCCTCACATACTGAAGGATTTCAAGAAATTCACCGCGAATCAAATATTACAAACCATAGCAACCATTCCGGAAAGTCGGAAAGATTGGCTCCTGCTCGTTTTTCGATACCATGCTAATACTGCCCCCGCCAAAAATCGCCAGCATCAGATTTGGCAACGCGACAATCATCCGGTACATCTGATTTCTCCGCAATGGATTCGCCAAAAGATAAATTATATTCACCAAAACGCCGTCCGTGCCGGTTGGGTGCAGGAAGCACACCATTACCCTTATTCCAGTGCGTCCAACTACCAAGGCAGTAAGGGACTATTGGAGGTGGAGGTGTTGGACTTGGGCTTTCGGGAGGGGTATGTTTTTACGGGAGGATGTTAGTCGCCAGACTGAGCGATATTGGGGTCGTCAGGAGACGACGAGATGCCAGTCGCCGGTCGGGAGACCGAGCGACATCGGGACGACGAGATGCCAGTCGCCGGTCGGGAGACCGAGCGACATCGAGACGACAGGATACCAGTCGCCGGTCGGGAGACTGAGCGATATCGGGACGGGAGACCGAGCGACATCGGGCTTGATGTTGCTCAGCCTCCCGACCGGTAACAGCATCTTTTCGTCTCCTGACGAAACTAATCCGATATTATCGCTTTTTGATAAATGAAAATTCGGCTTTTTTGAGTAAAAGAAATAAAAATGGGTAGGAAAACACAGTAAAAGCGATATTTTATTCGGCTTTAGAATTAGTATAATTAATGGCAAATTCCTAAAAATCAAAAAATGTAAGTCATTGATAATCAATGATTTACCCCCCCCCTGAATCAAATCTATTTTTATAAATCCTTGATTACAAACCACCTTTTTTGTCCGTGTGAGTACTGCTACGTGCCCTTACCTTTGTATTGACAAATAACTCAACTATTTAACCACAAAAACCAGTAATCATGACTAACTCCAATGAAAACAACTACTTTTTTGGCTATCCGACTCTTTGGGATTATTTGATGGGGATTATAATTGGTGATGTTACAGGAGGGTAATTTATCTTTAAATTTACTTAGTTACAAATACCAAAAAATGTCCTGTTTTTAATATCGAATCTGTTCTATATTTGTATCAACAAAAGAAAAAACAAAGACCCAAAATGACAACTATGCAATCAAAAAGAGCGAAAGCACACAAAACAAAGAATCAGTATAATCAATCCGATTTATTTACGGATACATTATCTGCCCCCATTCAGATGGAAATAGTGTTTGGTCGCCCGAGTAAGGATTGTAGTGATTTGGGTATTTGCCGCATCAATCTGCTGGAAAATGCGCCGCCACTCCCCAAAAAACCATGTAAAAACAAGAAATCTCGTGGACATATCCAAATTAGTAAAAAAGGAGCCTTGTTTTTGTTTATTCAAAAAAACACGCTCTGTCCGGACACCCTGAACACCCAATTTAAGAACCGATTTTTTTACCTCAAAGAACCTTATCTGCTGGATGCCAACCTGCAAGAGCGGTTAGCACCGCGCCAGATGATTCCTGCCGGTCAATATCCGGTGTATGAAATAGGGCAATTTTTGGTACTTATTCTGTAACCTGCTAACTAGCACCAAAACTCAAAATGAATGAAAACACAAAAAATACCACATACTGACGAACTTGCCAACTTAATCGCATTAAAAGAAGAGAAAGTTGGTGTGTTCATCACCTTTCTTCATGGAAATATGAAGATGCAATTTTGTCGAACTTGCAAAGGAGAAGCTCCCAATTATCAACAGCTTATATTCACCAGAGGTGCTTTTGCTTTAGTGCGAATGGCAAGTAACAACCATTTAGAAATAAGATTCCAAAAGTCCACTATGATGTCTATTACCATTTTAGAACAATTCGGACACGGAATTTTTGAAGTTCACCAATCAATGATTGTTCCCCATGCAATATGTGTGGCATTAGGTCTGGATCGTTATTGGATAAAGAAAGGGCTTTATTTGGTGACTGAAAATGAAAAAGAACTGATTGTTACTTTTTAATTAAAAAAATAACAAGCAAAGCACAGCCGGCACTACTTGTATGCCCATATATAACTTTGAAAACAAAACGACCCAATAAAACCAATGAAGTCGGCTGTGTCTTTCTGCTTGTAATAATCTCAAAAAACCAAATTTGGAGTGTTTTACAATTATCACCCAATTAATCAAATGAATGGAAGCGCATTGACCACCCCTAAATACAAAAACTACTAAAATTCAGGTTGATGCCTTCTACTGACAATTCTAATTAACCCGAAGAACGCTGCGATACACTCAAAAAAGTACTGTGGCAAACGGAAAAAGCAGCGTTCTTTTTAAAAAAAAACACCATGGAGAATAAAGTCTTTCCAATCAAAATGATTGACCATAATGTAGAGGGGCTTTTTGCCAAACACCATATCGGCAGCCAAATACTTTATCTTACTTTTCTACTGGTATTGGTTAGTACTTTTATTGCTTTGCCTTATATTCAAGTAGATATTACCAAACAAAGTAGAGGTATTATTCGGTCAGAACAAGAAAACAATGCTGTTGCTACAGCTATTTATGGCCAAGTAGAACAAGTTTATGTGACAGAAAACCAACCGGTAAAAGCCGGAGAAACTATTGCCATCTTAAATACATCCAAAATGCAGGAGCAAATTGTTTTTTTTGAGGAAAAAATCAGGGAAAACGCGGATTATATCGCTGATTTGAATTCATTACTTAATGATATGGAGAACGCCATGCTGAGTAGCTCCCTTTATAGTCAGGAAAATCTCCAATTTCAACAAAAATTGGCAGAACAAAACCTGAAGCTGGACTACCAACAAAGAGAGTATGACAGAGCCAAAGAGCTTTTTGATGGTGGTGTGATTGCTAAAGCAGAATACGAACAGTATTTATTTGATTTGGACTTGACTAAAAGTGCCATAAAACTACTCAAAGAACAACAATATCGAGCTTGGGAACTGGAACTCAAAAACTACCGAAACCAAAAAAGAGAGTGGCAGTCAAAAATTGCCCAACTTGAGCGAGAAAGAGAACAGTATGTCATCACAGCCCCCATAAGCGGAGTCATCACACAGTTTTCGGGTATTCAGCCCGGCAATTTTATCGCTCCAAACCAAACGATTGCTCAAATATCTTCCAATGAAGATTTAATAATCGAAAGTTATATTTCTCCGGCGGATATTGGCTTGATTCGAGAAGGAATGGAAGTTCGTTATCAAATAGATGCTTTTAATTATAATCAATGGGGTTTGGCAACAGGCACAGTACTGGAAATCTCTAAAGATATTACCTCCCAACAAGACCAGCCCTTCTTTAAGGTGCGATGTCGGCTCAATGAGGATTGCCTGCAACTAAAAAACGGATATGTCGGCAACCTGAAAAAAGGAATGACATTGACTGCCCGATTTACGATCACAGAGCGTAGCTTGTACCAACTACTGTATGATAAAATGGATGATTGGTTGAATCCGAAGTTGGGATAAAGTATGTGTTCAGTAAAGATTAAATCTTAAAATCAAAGAAAATGAGTAAAATAATCAAACAGCATGACATCACCGACTGCGGAGCCGCGTGTTTGGCTTCCATTGCTGCCCATTATAAGCTAAAAATGCCCATTGCGCGCATTCGTCAAATGGCAGGGACCGATAAAAAAGGGACTAACCTGCTAGGCATGATTAATGCTGCCGAAAAATTGGGCTTTGTTGCCAAAGGGGTGCGGGGTGAGTTTGAAGCAATCGGGGAAGTACCTTTACCCGTAGTAGCGCATGTAATAGTTAATAAAGTACTTCATCATTTTGTAGTCATCTATAAAATTACCCAAACGCATGTCCACATCATGGATCCTGGACCGGGGAAAATGATAAAAATGCCCGTTGAGGAATTCAAGGAAATGTGGACGGGCATTTTACTGTTGATTGCTCCAGGAGAAACATTCCAAACAGGCAACAAAAAGGTATCAGTTGCAGCACGTTTTTGGTATTTATTAAAACCCCATAAAAGCATCTTGTTACAAGCTCTTTTTGGAGCGATTATCTATACTTTGTTGGGGCTTTCTACTTCCATTTATATTCAAAAAATAACCGACTATGTACTGATAGACGGGAATGGCAAATTGCTTAATCTATTGAGTGTAATCATGCTCGTTTTATTGGGATTACAGATTTTTATCGGAACCATGAAATCCGTTTTTGTCATCAAAACCGGACAAAAAATTGATGCTCAATTAATCTTAGGGTATTATAAGCACCTTCTGAAGTTACCGCAGCGATTTTTTGATACCATGCGGGTTGGCGAGATTATATCCAGAATCGGAGATGCCGTAAAAATCAGAGCTTTTATCAATGATGTAGCCATTAATCTGGTGGTCAATGTCTTTATCGTCATTTTTTCTTTTGCCCTTATGTTTACTTACTATTGGAAATTGGCGATAATCATGGCGATTATCATTCCGCTGTACGCACTTATTTATGGCATCACCAATCAACTGAACAAGAAGCGGGAGCGCGAATTGATGGAAAATGCAGCAGACTTGGAATCACAACTGGTAGAGTCTATCACTTCTGTAAAAACCATCAAACAGTTTGGATTAGAAGATTTTGCCAACCTGAAAACCGAAAACCGATTTGTAAAACTGCTCGGCACTACCTATCGGTCTGCGATGAACACGATTTTTTCCAGTACTTCCTCCGAAACCATTAGTCGCGTGTTTACTATTGTTTTACTATGGGCAGGTTCTTATTTTGTTATTGACAAGACCATTACTCCGGGAGAATTGCTGTCTTTTTATGCCATTATTGGCTATTTTACAGGGCCAGCGATGAGTTTGATTGGTATGAATAAAACAATTCAAAACGCTTTGATTGCTGCTGACCGGCTGTTTGAAATTATTGACTTGGAAATTGAAGATAACAACAAAAAATTCACCTTAAAACCGGAGTTGATTGGGAATATTGTTTTCAAAGATATTGCGTTCACTTACGGCACTCGAAAAGAAGTGTTTAAGGAGTTGAATCTGATGATTCCCAAAGGACAAATCACCGCCGTTGTAGGGGAAAGCGGTTCAGGGAAATCTACTTTGGCATCGTTACTCCAAAACTTATACCCGCTTAACGACGGGCAAATCAGTATCGGGAAGTACGACATCAAACACTTGTCATTGGAAAGTCTGAGACAACACGTAGCGGTAGTTCCCCAACAACTAGATCTATTCGCTGGCAATGTTATTGAAAATATTGCAGTAGGAGAACCCGAACCGGACATCAAAAAGATAGTGGATATTTGTACCGAATTGGGGTTAATGCCTTTTATTGAAGGACTCCCAGGGGGTTTTATGACTTATTTGGGCGAAAATGGAGCTAATCTTTCTGGCGGACAGAAGCAACGGCTGGCGATTGCTCGTGCTTTATACAAAGATCCTGAAATTTTAATTTTGGATGAAGCCACCTCCTCTTTGGATTCTGCTTCTGAAAAATATGTGCAGGATGTGATTGCCAGTTTGCGCAAAGCAGGTAAAACGATTATCATTATCGCTCACCGCTTGAGTACCGTAATGGATGCGGATAAAATTGTAGTACTGGAAGAAGGAAAATTGATTGAAGAAGGCGGCCATTCCGAACTCATTCAACAACAAGGAAAGTATTATGAATTGTGGGAAAAACAATTCCCCCAAAGAGTAAGAACTGAGTTAAGCCAGTCTTCCAAACGAAAAGCAGCCTGATTAATAAATTATAAAACTAAAAAATCACTAACAATGAAAACAATGAAAACAATGAAAACAATGAAAACAATGAAAACAATGAAAACAATGAAAACAATGAAAACAATGAAAATCCTTACTTCGCTTATTGTCTTTTTGATTATTTCGCATGGAATAAAATCGCAAGATGTTATTTTAACCAATAGCCAATCTTTAGCAGATAATCCTTATGAAGGGATAACAGGTTCTCCGTTTTATTTTGAACATTGGCAAAAGGGCAAAATTTATCCTCGAAAGTCTGAAGATACTGTCAAAGAAGTATTATTAAATTATAATGGCTATACTCACAGCTTTGAAATTAAAAGGGATAATCGCTTTATTGCGTTAGACGAACAGCATTATAAAAAAGTAGAGGTAGCTGTGGAACCGAGTAAAAAATTAACTTTTGTCACTGGATTACTTCCTCAAAAGAATAACCAATTTGTTCAACTCATTTTTCAAGGCACTAATTATCGGGTTGTTCAGGACTATCACGTTAGTTTATCACAAATAAAAAAAGATAGAATGGGTAAGATAGAGGAAATTCAAAAGTTTGTTCCAAGGCCTCGCTATTACTTTGTTAAAGGTCAAAAGGCAGACGTATTGAAAATCAAAAAGAAAAACATCCTGTCCCTTTTTCCAAACCATGAAATAGCGTTGGAGAAATATGCTAAAAAACACAAGTTAAAACTGAATTCGGAGGCTGACCTATACCAACTTCTTACCTTTTATGAGTCAATCTCCAATTTGGAACATGAATCTTATTCGGAAACTGGAGAAAAAAAATAAAATTATGTCTTTAAATCGTAATCTAAAGCGCATCCAGCGAATGCACGACTTGATTCGCTACAAACGAACGGGTACTCCCGAACAATTCGCCCGAAAAATGGACATTTCCCAAAGTATGCTGTATAGCCTGCTAAAAGAACTCAAACAAATGGGCGCACCTATTGCTTACTGCCGGTATCGAGAATCTTACCAATACTTGCATCCTGTGGAATTTCGAGTAGGATTTATCCCGCCCTCCATTGCCCAACAAGAATTACGGGCTATCAATGCAGGTTTTTCTTTAATGAACTTATCCATCTACTGGAGACAAGTAGCATGAACTATTTTGTGGCAGGAGTGCATAAAAAGCAAAAATTTAAGATAACTCCACTTAGGAATGGCGAATAAATAAATTCAGGTTCTTGAGGAGATATTTTTGTGCTAATCAAGGCACCGAAATGCGCGTGTAGCCCAAGCTACATAAGCATTTTGGTAACGCCGAGTAGTGCAAAAAAATGAAGTCAAGAATCGAAGGTTATTTGTTCAACATTCCTTATTCTGGAGCAAGAAAGATTAAATTTGCAATAAAGAACTAGTAGAATACAGAGAATGTTGGGTCAAGAATTACTTGTTATTAAAACTATATTGATTTATGAGAACCTTAACATATTTCCTGTTTGCATGTGGAGTTATTATAATATTTGGTTGTAAAAACAGGATTTCTGAAATGATGAGCAGTAGCATAAATAAAACAGCAGATTGTGACTCAATGAAAGTGATTGCCAGAAATGATTTGAAGAATGGGAAATTAAAGTACTATACTTTTGGAATTGCTTTTATGTACCAAAAGAAGCAACCCTGTAATTAGCCGAGTGTTGTCAAATATCAATTGTACCTTCGGGCTGCTTAATGGATAGTAAGTTAGTTTGTTATAATACAATTAGTGATAGCGTAGCCTATTCACAATTAAATGTTAGTATAGGTGATTTGCTGCAAAAATAAAAAAAATAAAAACTTTAACACGACTCCACTTATTTTGGAGTAGCCTGATTTACCTTTGTGATATAAAAAAAGAACAAAAAACGATAGCCGGTTCAGTCCGGATTTACATAGTTCTTTTTAGCCTTTATTCTAAAATACCTTTAAAATCAACATCATGAAAGCTTTGAATTTTCAAGAATTAAATCAAATGAATGGGGGGTGTTTACTAAATTTGGAAGTGTTGTTGCGAGATGTTATCAATGAGTTATCTCCAATTGGTGATCCATTTCCAATACCTGATGTATCCCCTATGCCTGTCGTGAGTCCTCGATTGGCACCAGCAAGACTTGCAGCACACACGGCTTTGATGTAAAAAAGAACAGGAATAGTCGGAGCAATTTGCTCCGGCTGCTTCCTTCCTGCTAAAAATTTTTATTTTTCACCTATAAAACCCAAAACATGAAAACTTTATCTCTTAATCAAAAAGAACTGCACATGATTAATGGTGGCAGAAGTATTAGTATTTATGATATTATTGGCTGCCACTTATTTCCAAACCCTGCTCCTGTTTGCCCTGAGGGTGGCTGCATACCAGTAGAGGTAATCTAAAAAGCATATAACATTTTTTAACCTTTTTAAACCATTAAAACATGACAACTTTTCAATTAAACAAAGAAGAACTTCAAGAATTAAACGGTGGTGTATGGATTGGACCTTTTGGTGACGGTACAACCCCTCCAGGAAGCCCCGGACCTTATAATCCGTATCCTGATGTAGTAATTTACTACTAAAAACAGTATAATGAATACAATCGCATTAATCATTAGAATGGTAAATTAGACCACAGTAACGAGTGGTTAATGCCCTAAAAACTGTATTGTAACGAAAAAAACAACTTCTATTCGCGCGGGATGCACAATCATCAGCTAAAGTAACAGGACTTCCCTGAAAAACCGTAAACAAAAATTGCTTGAAAATTGTAAATTGGAGCGAATAAAAGTACACGTACTTATTTTTTTAAACCTAAAAAATGCTAAAATGGATTATTGATTGAATACTAACCATGCGATGCAAGCGTAAATAAGTAAATATATCATAGACCATAGTAGCTTTTGGTTCGAATTAAATTTCTCATGCTTGTATATTCTATACACGAATAATGGAGGAATTAATACAAGGAAGTTAACTAAAAATGAGTCTTCCCAAACCGATGATTTATTATTTTTTGATTTCACTATATTTTTTAATTTTTTAATAATAAAATTTTGACAAATGAAAGTAACAAAAAATCAGACAACATCAAACCCAACAACTAAAAAGGATAGTAAAAGTTTAGACAATGAGCAATTAGAGATTATTGCTGGTGGCTGGCTATTCGGCACAGGTGGTAGTTGGAACATTACTTGGCTTCCTGCCCCATCCTGGTACGTTGTTGAGGGGTATGCATAGTAGTGAAAAGCATAGGGGGGACAACTTCTTGCGCTATCTTGTAGTGAAAGAACTTTTAGAGAGATATTATTCTTATAGAAAAGTTCTACTATTCGTAGAAACAGTATTTTTTATGCTCATTTTTGTTTAAAAAATACAGTTACGTTTCCAAATTTACCTTAGTATTGACAGACACAGAGAACACCCCTTTACCCACAAAAACCTGAAAGCTACGGGACTTTTTCCTGAAAAAATCGAATAAACAGGGGTATTGGTCGGGAAAAATCGGTGGGGCAGTGTCGAGGTTATTACTTTTATTTTTAAACTTTTAAATTTTTTTGAAATGAAAACATTGGATGAATTAAAGCCTCGCGAACTTAAGACAATAAAAGGAGGAGTACACATAGGGAAATTTACAGCTGGAGTTCTAATTGTTATTGGAGGAGCAGCAACAGGAAATCCCCTTGCCATTTGCGGTGGAGCAGCTTTAATTTTAGCTTCTTAATTTTTCTAGTCTATACAGCTTGTAGAATTCAAATTCTACAAGCTGTAATTCCAATTACAACATCACTAACGAATGAATAAAATAATTTTTTCTAATAGCGTTTTTTTCAAAAACTATTCCCGTGTCCGATTCATGATCATTTTAATTTTTGTTGCCTATTTTTCATTGATAGGACTAGATGTTGAAATAAAATATCCTGTAATAAAGGCTTCTCTGGAAATAATGCTTTTTACCAGCTTATTCCTGATAATTATTTTTGATTATTTACAAAAGCCTTCGTTTATCGAATTGTCAGAAAAAGATAATCAATTACTGTTAAAAATGTATATTCCTAGTAGAAAATTTTTTTTCTATCTCCGTGAAAATAAAGTAAAGCAGCTAACAATCACTAAAGAAGAAAAAGTTGAAGTACAAGTACAAAAAGGTATTTTTTCAGCATTTAACTCAATAGTATTTTTGATTCATCAAAAGTCCAATCACAATGTTTTAAAAACAGTGCCAGTAAATATCGGCTGGCTGGATGATAAAAGGTTAGATACGATACAACAAAGGATATATAGATTTAATAATTGATTTTCAACCCCGCTACCCGAAGTCAAAGTCTAGCAAAAAAACCCGATGTCGCTCGGTCTCCCGACCGGCGACGGGTATCTTATCGTCTGTTGACGAGCCTCCCCCGCTACCTGAAGT
>JAOXNT010058824.1:0-16862 GCA_028565815.1 Cletocamptus dominicanus | reverse complement strand
GCCCCTATGGTTCCCTTGGTGATCAGACGAGTACCTTGAAAATACCCCCAATCTGCAAACTTTCCTCCGTCAAAATCCGGATGATCCAGTTGGCAGCCATCATCTGTCACCCCAATAACCACCTCCTGACTACCAAACCCATCCAACAATTGCCAGGCCTCCTCACATCGAGCGGAGGCGCGCTCATCAAATTCAGGATGAGTGAACAATCTGTGCAAATGCCACTGACGCTGGTATTCCGGGTCCATAGGAGAGGCAAAAGCACAACGCTCTACCCGGTAGTTCAGATCGTGCTCCGCCTTTTCGATGGCGGCTTCATGCTCCATGAGTTGCACTACCAGCTTGCAGGGATTCATCCCCGTGTGGGTGGTCAATTGAAAAAGAAAGGTGCGTTCGCCGTAAGTCTGAAGAAGGATTAATGCGTACTTCCCCATGAATACATCAAGGGGCTCTTCGCCAGGTGGTTCTTTAAAAACAACCAACACCCGATCGGTAATCAGAAACTCCTGCTGATTATCCGTCATTACATATGCATGGTGGGTAGGCGCCAGGTAACGACTCATGCTCATAACGGCCTCCAGGTCCGTAGCTGAAGTTCGAATACGGGTAGAGGCGGAGGATACCACCTCTTTCTCCGCTGCAGGAATATGCTCTAGGTCATCGGGTAGGGCTCGAACGACAAATTGATCCGGTAATTTTTCCAGGAGAACCCGTTCTCCATTTCGATAGGTGTAGATGCCCATAAGAGAAGATTTTGTGCTTACAATTTAACCAGCAATTCTCAATTTGACAATTTTCTCAACCTAAATACTTTCTCTCGGAGTAATTCTCAATAGGGCTTGAAGAGAATAAATGGGGCCCGGGGATTAGGTAGAACAGCGACATGCCCATGAATAAAGTTTTTTTTGGCAATGCCTTCCTGAGACCATCATGTTTCCGTTCACTTCCCTAAGGTTAACTTTTCCTACCCGGATTTTTCCGGAAACTACTTTATCTGTATTTTTGAGTCATGAAAAAGAGAACCCTATACTTGCTGTTGGCCGTCTTGGTCGGGATACAACTCATTCGAATTGATAAAACACCTCCTGAAGCGGATCCAAAATGGGATTTCTTTGAACATGCCCCCGCCGATGTAGCCATGGGAGAACTCATTCGCTCTACCTGCTACGATTGTCATTCCTACCAAACCACCTATCCCTGGTACGCCCATATTGCACCCGTTTCCTGGTGGCTGCAAAACCATGTACATGAAGGTCGTGAGCACCTCAACTTTTCACTTTGGAGCCAGTATGAAGCAGAGGAGCGAGACCACAAGCTGGAAGAGTGCGCAGAGGAAGTAGAGGAAGGGCACATGCCCATCAGTAGTTACACCTGGATGCATGCTGAGGCGCGCTTGAGCAAGGCCCAGCGAGAGCAACTGGCCGAATGGTTTGAGGCACAAAGATAACTGCCGCAAAAGGGGCTCTAAATCTTTGACGACCCCCCTTCCACTTTAACCCCTTTTTAACGTCTTCTTAGGCCCTGCCTAAGCTATTGGTCCGTTTATTAGGGAGGTGATCTCCACATCCACAAAGATGCGGTTTTATCGACAAGCACCTGTAAATTCATTTCCCAACCTAAGCGTGTTACTATGCCATTACTGAAAATTCTCTTTCCCGGCCTGCTGCTCATGGCCATCACCGCCTGCTCACCCACACTGGAACCCATGAGTGCCCGATTGTACAATGAACTCAATTGGTCGGAAGTGCAATGGCAGCGAGTTCAATTCTTTTTGTCGGAAGACATTGTGCTGCGCCGACAGCTCAGCACCGAGCAGGCCACCACGGAAAACGGATCCATTCGGATCATGGATGGCTTGCGCGTGGAAGAAGTTGTTTTGAAAAAAGGTACTCCGGGCGTGTTGTTGTTCCAACCCCGCAAAGATCGCTTTGCCATCAGCTTTGAAGAAGACAACAGCCGATTCCTGATCTTTGGCCCCGAACGGGATTTGCGTGGGCGCTACACCCTTAAAGCAAAGCGCTGGGATAGACAGAAAGGACTGGTTTCCTATGGCGACCAGACCTGGTACACCGATGCCCAAAACGCATTCGCCGGACTGTTGGTAGATGTAAAAAAGGCCCGGCGTACCAGCAAAGAGGTACGCCAGGCCAGGGGTAGAACAATCAATTAGTAGTGCCCCGAGGCAGTAGGGTGCTTTGCTTATTTGAATTTTGGGCTTACTGCTTGATCAATTTGCGCTGAATGCGCTGAGCGCCGCTTTGTATCTGCAGCAAATAAAAGCCCGTAGGCAATTGATCTACTTTCACTTCACGGCTATTTTGACCGACAGACAGATTCCATTGCCCGGCTTGAACTACCTGCCCGGTGGAGCTGATTAGCTCATAGCGATAATTCCCAGGTTGTTCAACCTCCAAATCTACCTTCACCCAACTGGTAAATGGATTGGGATAGACAGACAAGGCCGGCTCGGCAACCAGAGTAGTAGCAGAAGACGTTACCACTGTTGCTGCCTCACTCATGTTACCCGTAAAATTGCCTTGCATCAAATCAATAGTAAACAAAATGGAACTGCTGCAGCCATCAATAGAAACAATCTCGAGTTTCACCGGATAAATTCCAGGCCCCGCATAAGTATGTATGGGGAACTGCTCATTACTGGTGTTGCCATCCCCAAAATCCCAGCTCCACTGGTCGATACCGCTTAAGCTGAAGGAAAAATCAAAGAAGCTCACCTCCAGGTTATTGGGCAATATCTCAGGGATAAATAAGGCCTGACAATCCGATGGGTACATAATGTTATCGCCGGTCCATACCAGCATGACAATAGTATTGCTACAACTGTCATCTGTAGTGATGGTCAAGCTCACCTCATAAATGCTTTCCTGGGCATAGGTATGAGTTGGATTTTGAGCCGTACTCGTAGTTCCGTCTCCAAAATCCCATTCCCAACTGACCACATTACCATTATCGGTAAAGGATTCATCCTGGAAATACAATGTATTGAGATTAACAGAGTCTTGGGTGAAGCTGAAAAATGCCTGGCAAGTGGGCCAGGGTGGCAACACATTGTCACCAATGCAGATGTGTTGCACTACGGTACTTGTGCAAGAGTCCTCGGTGGTGATGGTAAGGGTAACGTCATAAACCCCCGCAGAGTCATAGGTGTGAATAGGATCCAGCCCCATGCCAGTATTGCCATCCCCAAAGTCCCAGCTCCAGTCAACAATCGGGCTGTTAGCGAAAGATAAGTCCATAAATTGCACCTCCAGCCCATTGGGGCCAACCGGATGGTAAAAAAAGGAAGCATCACAATCCATACCACCTGGGTTGTTCCAACAATCGATCCAGGTAGTAGAGTCGTATCCGGCACATTCGGCATAACAACCATTTTCAAAAAACAAGGTATCCCCGAAAGCCGAATCCACCACACATACCGGGTCAAATACCGTAGGGCATACGCAATTGACTGCGCCTACTTTTACATCATAAGACACAGTACTGGTACAGTTTCCGGAAGTGATGGTCAGAGTAACTGTATAGAAACCCGTTGCGGTATAGGTGTGCTGAGGGTTTTGTTGGGTGCTGGTATTGCCATCACCAAAGTCCCAAAACCAACTGTCTACCGGCGTTTGATTATACGAAAAGGACCAATCCTGAAAAGCAACGGTCAGAGAATCTATAGAACTGAAGGTGAAACCTGCCACGCAATCTGGCCAGGGGGCAGAGGTATCTACATAAACCCATTGAGTATAAGTGCTGGTGCAGCTATCGGTGTCAATGATCAGGCTCACTTCGTATTCGCCCGGATTGGCATAGGTATGATTTGGCTCCTGTTCAGCACTGCTATTGCCATCGCCAAAGTCCCAGCTCCAGGAGGTAATAGGTTCCGAAGTGTAAGAAAGATCAAAAAACTGAACGCCCAGGGTATTTGGGTCCTGTTGCTCATAAAAGAAATAAGCATCACAATCCATACCACCTGGGTTGTTCCAACAATCGATCCAGGTAGTAGAGTCGTATCCGGCACATTCGGCATAACAACCATTTTCAAAAAACAAGGTATCCCCGAAAGCCGAATCCACCACACATACCGGGTCAAATACCGTAGGGCATACGCAATTGACTGCGCCTACTTTTACATCATAAGACACAGTACTGGTACAGTTTCCGGAAGTGATGGTCAGAGTAACTGTATAGAAACCCGTTGCGGTATAGGTGTGCTGAGGGTTTTGTTGGGTGCTGGTATTGCCATCACCAAAGTCCCAAAACCAACTGTCTACCGGCGTTTGATTATACGAAAAGGACCAATCCTGAAAAGCAACGGTCAGAGAATCTATAGAACTGAAGGTGAAACCTGCCACGCAATCTGGCCAGGGGGCAGAGGTATCTACATAAACCCATTGAGTATAAGTGCTGGTGCAGCTATCGGTGTCAATGGTCAGGCTCACTTCGTATTCACCCGGGTTGGCATAGGTATGATTGGGCTCCTGTTCAGCACTGCTATTGCCGTCGCCAAAGTTCCAGCTCCAGGAATTAATAGGCTCAGAGGCAAAGGACAAGTCAAAAAACTGCACCTCTAAAGTACTTGGGTTTTGTTGCTCATAAAAGAAATAAGCATCACATCCACTGGGAGGTGGAGGTACTACAATACTGTCACATACGCTAATCAGTACAGTCAACGCTTCCGGTGGCGTTGCCATAAGGGATATGGTTTCCTGTACGCCTGTACAAAGATCAAAATAGGTTACATTTACGGGAACAGCCACTCCCGTCGGTGCAGATATCGTAGTGTCAAATTGACCGGCAGCGTCAGTAATAAGCATTAACAGGTTGTTATTCACGCTTACCTCTACCGGGTAAGAAGGTACGGGGTCTGTGCCATTAAACAGCACCTGCCCTGACAAGTCGATATCACTCATCGGTTGTGCGCTCAGCCCAAGGCTAAGAAGCATACTAAATAAGGTTAAAAAAATAGTTTTCATAATTTCATACATTTTGTGAAAAAATAAGTAGTAGATAACGTTCGCTGTAATTATATTCCTTGAAGTTGTTTAAGAATTCATGAAGAAACCATCGTCAAGCAATTGATTATCAATACGAAGCCTTTTTTTCGTTGCATACTTGAAAAGTACGGAACTAAAAAAAGCTGAAGTATGTGGCATTCAATGGCTTGTCAAGGGTCTATTTAAACAACTTCATTTAATGACTAAGGGTAAACGCACTGGAGGACCTGTTTTTTGGTGGATTTTTACAACATAAAACCCTGCCGGAAGGTCAGTGAGCTCTATAGCGGAATTGCTCCTGGATAGGGCCTTACTTTGTACCACTCTTCCCTGGCTGTCTATCAACTCAGCCCTAATGCCTTGCTTATCCCTGGCAGCAGACGCTATCCAAACCTTTTCTGTGGCGGGGTTGGGGAAGATTCGATAGCCCTCGTGCCGGGCAGTAGGCCACTCAATAGAGGTGACCGTTTCCGTCACTCCGGTTTCAAAACAAGGGGTGAATACAGGGATAGGATTAAAGGAGGAGTCCATCACCAATACATCATCCAGGCAAAGCCCAAAAACGACCGTATCATTCGGGGTCACCCCCACAAGGTTTTCCTCGATAATAATCTCAAGAGTACCGATGCTACCCCCTCCTTGAGTAGGCGTACCATTGCCAAATTGTTGCACATTGATAGCCAGTTGCTGAGAACCCAAATTGTTAAATACGGAAATGATCGGCTCCCCTCCAGGGTTGATCCATGAACTATCCAACTGAAAACGAATAGCATCTCGTCCGACTAAGTCAAATCCCAGAATAAATGACAAACCGAATACATCTTGCAAGGGCAAACTGCTCGACCCAAGCACCAAATCCACTCGCACCGTATCTCCAGGGTAGTAGGGGTACTTGGAAATATGTGGCTGAAATACAAATGATGGGTCTACATTGGGAACTCCGGACGGAAAAACATCCATTGTGACCTGACCGTGAGTAAGTCCAAAGTTGAGGTATACTGCGAAAATATCTTCAATATCTACCAACCCATCGCCGTTACAATCAGCATAGGAAAAATTTGTACCATCAGGAAAATCACTTACCCAGGGCACTGGCAGAAATTGAGGGTTCCAGTCCGTACTCTGCATCAACCGACTGGGCCCCGTACTGCCAAAAGCGTAGCCCACATACATGAGATCCACAGCGTTGACTATACCATTATTGTTGACATCGCCTGGCCATACCTGCTGAGCCTGTCCGGGAACAAAGGACCCCAGCAACAGGGTGCAAAAAAGAAATCGAATCACTCGAAACTGCATAGTTGGTTGTCTATTTTTATGGTGCGGGATCATTTCTTCTTCCCACGGTACAATTATACCACCCTTTTGCCCCAAGGGCAATTACAATTTATCCTATTTATCAAACCAACTACCAAACAAACAACCATTTACAATATTGACAATCAGTACTTTAATAAAAATTTTTGCTTTTTTTATCATAAATATTATCTTGACTTTTCCATTATACCACTCAAATAAACCCGGATAAGCACTTCTATCTATGCAAAACAGCAAGCTGATCCTGCTCCTACAACAGTTAAACGTCAGCCAATGGACCGACATTCGACAGTTTCTCCACAATCGGGACCAGGGCCATCCCGACCTAAACAAGCTGTTTCAGTTCTTGCTGCCTTTTGGACTGGGGAAAAAGGATTGGAGTCACCTGCCTGACCGAAAGGCCTTGGCGAAAAAATGGTATCCCGGGCACTCCGCACCGGACCGGGAATTGAACTACCGCTTGAGCGAACTGCAAAAAGTCGTAGAGCAATGTCTTGCCGACGGGTTGCCCAACCCGAAGTCAGATTGGTCCAAAGCATTGCGGTTGTTGGCGTTTTACAGTGAAAAAGGCCTTTCCAAGCACTATCGCTACCAGCTCAACAAGTTGCAGCACGGGGTCTCTGTCTCCGACCCTCAGTTCTTTTTTAAAAAATACGAGCTCGCCCAGCAAGAACGAAAACACTTTCTGCTCCAGCGACAGAGAAAGGACGACAGAGGAACCCTGCAGCGATCAGCAGACTTTTTGCTTATGGATTATATTCGCCGCCAATTGGCTCTCAGTTGCGAGATGCTGGATCGACAACAATCCCTTTCTACTACCTTTCAGCCACATATTACGGAAAGCCTCATTCAGCAGTATCGGCAACTGCCGCAACAACACCCTCTTACCGAAGCTTACCTGGACTTGTACCGGCTGTTGTCAACCTCCCGCAGAAATGAGGAATCCAAACAGTTCGATCAGTTCTTCCGTCGACTGCGGACAGGGCACGACCAGATCGAACGATCTTTCCTGCGAGAGCTCTATTATTTTGCGATCAACCACTGCGTACGGAAAATACGAGCCAACGAAGCCGGCTACGAGGAACGCCTGCTGGAGCTCTATACCGAAGGGGTGAGTACCCGCCTGCTTTTTGAAAACGATCAACTCTCCCCCTGGACCTTCAAGAATATCGTCAAGCTGAGTGTTCGATTGCAGCGACTGAAATGGGCAGAACAGTTTATTGAGGAATACGCCGCCTTCCTACCCGATAATTTTCGGGAAGATGCCCGCCAATACAATCGCGCGGAGCTCTTCTACCACAGGGGGAAATTCCGGCAAGCTACCCACCACCTGCTCCAGGTGGGATTCTCAGACCCCTATTATCATCTGGACGCTAAAGTCATGCTTTGCAAAATTTACTACGAAAGCGAAGAATGGGATGCGTTGTTCTCGTTGATGGCTGCTTTTCGGGTGTATCTGAACCGGCTGAAAGGGGTCTCCTCGCAGGTCCGAAAAGCCTATCAGCAATTCGTGAGCTGCCTGAACGCCTTACAAAAAGTAGTCAACCGAGAACAAAAGAGAAAACTACGAGCCCGCATCAAAGGATACGACTCTTTGACGGAAAGGGCCTGGCTCCTGGAGAAATTGAAGCAAATATAGACCTGACACTTGCGCTAGGAAATTGCATTTTCTGCCTTTGTTCACCCCGCCTCCCCACTACTCCTTCCTCACTTTTCCCCTTAGAAAAGGCACAAAGCGAAAATCACCATAGATCTCCCGGTCGTAGGTAGTCGCTGTAAGACGGGTAATCCGCATCATCTGTTGCCCTTTCTCATCGGGCTTATCCACCGGAATCACCAACATACCACCGATTGCCAGCTGCTCCAGCAGGGCGGAAGGCACCTCGGGAGCCCCAGCGGTAACCAAAATTTTATCAAAAGGGGCAAACTCTGGCAGCCCGGCATACCCGTCCCGATAGTATATCCGAATATTGCCCACTCGCAATTTGCGGAGCAAGGCCTTTGCCCGATGGTACAACTCCTCCTGACGTTCAACAGAAAACACCCGGGCCCCCAGGTAAGCCAGAATGGCAGCCTGATAACCCGATCCGGTTCCAACTTCCAGCACCTTGTCCCGCTTTTGTATATTTAACAAACTCGTCATATAGGCGACCGTGTAAGGCTGGGAAATCGTTTGACCACTTCCTATTCCGAAGGCTTTGTCTTCGTAGGCCTGTTCTTCAAAAGCCTTATCCAAAAAAAAGTGCCTTGGAATAGCCTCTATGGCTTCCAGTACCCACTCCTGCTCTATGCCTTTGTCCCGAAGCTGTGCCACCAAACGTGCACGCAAGCCCTTATGCCGATACGTGTCTTTCATCATATTCCTATTCTCCCGATCCATTCCCATATTCTGGGCACAAAGATAAGGAATCCCACGACGGCTGCCCCAAGAGCCATAATGAGCACCGCCGCCGCCGCTACATCTTTCGCTTTCCCCGCCAATTCGTGGTAGTCGGGCGACACCAGATCCGTCAAAAACTCCAACGCGGAATTGAAGGCTTCCGCCATTAACACCAAAGCAATACACAGTATCAGTGCACACCACTCCCACCCGGAAACCGAAAAGGCAAATCCCATCCCGGTCACTACAACGGCGGCCACTATATGAATTCGAAAATTGGGCTGGGTGCGCCACAGGGTGCGCAGCCCCTGGAAAGCATAGCGAAAACTGAATATTCGCTCTTTAAAATATTTCCTCGCCATAATAATAGCTCTACAAACAGTTTGCAAGATACCCCTTCATAAGCTGGCGTTCTACTCATTCAACCCGGTATCTGCGCATGTTGTCTTCCTCTACTCTTCCAGGGTATTCAACAGCACACAAGCCAGCTTTTTCTGTATGCGCCCCCCTCCCGGCTCAAAAGCTTCGATGAACAAGACGTAAATGCCAGAGGGTGCAGAGCTGCCGGCATCTGTAGTCCCATCCCACAACAGCTGCCCTTCCCTGGCCAGTGCAAAATGCCGATAGAGTTGGCGCTGCAACCGACCCCACCGATCAAAGACAGATACATCTACCCGGTATCCGGGTGCGTCTAAAGTATATAAAATTGGCAAGATATCCCGATCACCGTCACTATTGGGGGAAAAGACCGTCTCTGCCAGAAAAAAAGCGTCCTGCCCGGGTATATGCATCTCGCTTAGTGCCTGTGAATTGAGCCCGGTTGGCGTGGCGTAGCCTTCGGATTGTGCTGCCGAATGCCAGTTGGACGGCTCCTCGGAAGGAGTAGCTACACTCAGTCGCTCTAAGGAAACCCCACGGGTGAAATCCAGCAGAGGATGGTGCATGTCGGGATTATAGGTCACCTGATCTATTGCTACAGCTGTGCTGTCTCCCGGGCTCATATTCCAAAGTGCCAGGTCAGCCCCTTCGTTGGGTAATGTGGGTAATTCCGTTAGCAACACCGCTGTTGGATCCTCACAGGCATGAGCTTGTTTCAGGCGTTCGGGTTCCTCTGTCAATACCAAATAAGCGTGGGGCATCAGCAGGTAATCCGCAGAAATAAGACGCTGCTCGTTCCACTCACCGGATTCCCCTCGAGCTACCCACAAGCCCGAAGGGTTTAGCACCTTCGAACTGGCATTGTATAGCTCAATAAATTCCACCCCTTCCTCATCCGGTTCGTACATCAACTCATTGAATAAGACATCTCCCGGATCAATCTGCTCCGGGATTGCCAGGGGAAGCACCTGCTCCTGGCCGTGTGGCTGCCCCAAACAATTTTGCACATCTCCACTTACCCGCAATTCGTATAATCGTCCCGTATCCAGTGGCTGCGCCAATACCAGGCGAAGGGCATCCTTTCTATCCCCCAGAGACGAGACCTGTTCAACAGGTATTTCTCCCAGCGTATATGCACCCAGCCGGGCATCAGCAGATGCTTCCAACTGTTCCTCAAAATACAGATGGACTTCCTGATCAGAATGGGGAAATGCCTGCAAAAGAAGGGTGCTGGCCCCAAGTGTATCCGGCTTCAGCCAGCTGTTGGGAGCGGCGGGGGTCGCTCCCGATGGATGCCGGGAACCGCCCCAGGCTGTTGCCTCCCTGCACAGCAAACTGGTATCTACCAACTCCAGGCTGTAGCCCCCCCCTTGCTTCCGGGGGTCTCTGTACCAATCCTCAGTATAAGCAACACCGTGCAGCCATTGTCCGGTGCTGTCGCGCAGATATAACTCATCTGCACTATTGTTGAGCGTTGGAAAACCCGGTACGGGAACGACCCTTCCATAAATAGAAAGTTGCTCCTTTCCTTCTGGTGGACCAAGCAGCACAAACGTACCGGGCAGAATCAATACCTCTGGCAGGGGCACCGACTTGCTGGCATCTTCCAGGTGAATACCTCCAAGGGAAAAAGCTGCATGGCTGCGATTATACAATTCGATCCATTCGACGGGCGGCATCGTTGTTTGGGATGGGTCGGGATCGGCAAATATCTCGTGAATAATCAATTCATAGGGCTGAGGGTGTCGCAGTGTATACCAGGTAAATGACAACGCCCGGGTTTCAATCATAGCGTTGCCCTGCTGATCCGCCACTCCATTTACCAAAAGGGTATAATCCTGCCCGCTTTCCAGTCCGGTTACCTGAAGAAGCACCTCTCGCCCGTCCTTTTCAACGGAAACTCCGACAATTTGCCCGCCACCGCTCAACTCAAAAGCAGTGTTGAGACTTTGGGTGTCTACTCCTTCATCAAAATGCAGACGAAGTTGACTGTTCATCGCCAACTCCACCTCCAGCGGTTCCGGAGGTGCTACATCCGGATAAAGCGGGGCAATGTGTATACCGTCCCAAAAGAACTTATCGGCGCGGGTGGAAGAATAGCGACTATGTATACCAAACCAGGACAAGCCACTCAGGAGAGTATCCTGAAAGGTCTCTACCCAGCTCCACTGCCCATAAGAGGCATCTTTTGCCGAAATCTGCCAGTTGCCTCCATTTCGGCACACCTCCACTTGGCAATGGATGGGCCCCTGTGCAATTCCAGCCTGGCTGGACCAAAGCTCCTCCGCCTCCCCTTCTATTTGTCGAAAGAACCGAAAATGATCCTCCCCACTTTCTCCCAACACTATGTAATAGGCATTGCCCTGGTTGGGTGTGTGCGGCTGGTCTACGCCCAGGTAAAGGGTCAATCGATTGGCATGAGAAGGACTGAAGTCCAGCGAGAAGTCGATGTGCCAGCAACTGCTGTCGCCTGTGGGTGCATGGATGTAGAGCCAGGCAGTTCCGGAAGCGGTATCTGCAAGTTGCAATTGTCCAGAAGGGTGTAGCTGAAAAAGAGATCGATCACCCTGCCAGTGGGGCAGCAGCTCCGTTGAGGAAAAGTCGTCCTGAAATTGAGTCTGTGCCAGCACCCGGAAAGGAAACAGTACGGCAAAAAGGAATAGAAAAAAAGGAACTCGAAGCATCTTTTTCCCTACTGACGAATAGCAGGGGAAAATTCCATAAATTTTGACAGAAAACTATATTTTTGCGCTCTTAGTTTACTAATGCGTTTGCCTGTACTCCCGGGCTGTCCCGGGAGGCAGGTTTTTTGAAAAAAAGGCGGAGCGAAATCGCTTCGCCCCACCCTTCTTACCTTTTCAATCAGCTGATTTACTCACCTCCTTTAGCTACTGCCAAAGAATAAACGACCAAACCAAATCCAATTTTGTTTACAGCATCACCGATATTGTAAACAATGTCCATCGGCAATCCTTCCAGGATTCTTATACCGAAAAAACCACCTTCCGTACCGGCGATATAACCGATCGGGTAAATGGCCCACCCTACCAGTACGAACCAGGCCAGGATGTTCACCGCAGTGGCTACTTTAGGCCCTGCATTCTCAGCCAGTGCCTTTACTTCACCAAACATTACCAGATACAGGATGTAGAAGTACGCCAGGCCAGACAGCAGACCCATCACCCAGCTCATGGTAGCAGTCTCCGGTGTATTGTAAATACCGGTACTCTCACCCAGGAAACCGAACAACAGCATCAGCACCGCTGCAGCGATCAAACGCCATAGCAGCCCGCGGGTACCCCCTGCTTTTTTGGTAATCAGGTAGAATTCAACACACATCAAGGGTACGGTCAGTAACCAGTCGATGTAGCGGAACTCTGTAGGAGAAGTTTGAGTTTCAGCCCAGAAATCCCTCATATAGTAGTAATGTACTGCTGCGATGAAGGTAATCAGACCAGAAACCAGCATGGAATTCTTCCATTGGCGATCCACCAAAGTATACTGGAAGAAAAAGAACACAGTGGCAGCAGCCATGGCCATAGAACCAATAAAAAAGGTGAAACCTACATAGTCACCTTGCTGGAGCTGCGCCAGAAATAAAGATGGATAGTTTACTAATGCGTCCATAATAAAACATTTATTAAACAATTAGAGTAAAAGTCATTTTTCGTTCTTGTTCCGGGCAATGTGGGCACGCACCGGCCCTGCTTCCCATTTCTCATATAATCCCTCGATTAGCAACATGTGGGGCAATGTAACCAGGGCAATAAAAATAAACACCAGCCCTACATTGAGCGCAAGCTTCAATTGCCACCACAGAACGGCCAACAGCCCCATACCGACGAGGGCCAATATGGTGTAGGGCATACTATCCCGCAAATAGTTCTGAAGGGCATACTGAGGCTTTTTTCTTCGAATAAAGGCAATCTGATCCATTATAGAGGTCATCGAATGCCATCCGGAAAAGTAAAGCGCAAACCCAATCAATAGTGGGGTTTGGGTGAAAACCAGGAACAGCACCATCAGATTTAGAAACTCAAATCCCATCGCTTTGGCCGTAAGTGCGCTTCTGCTCCACAACCAGATGGCAAAACAAACATTCAGGCCCATCAGTCCAACCGGCCCCCAATAGTTCCATTGCACCGGCCATCCTCCCCAGTTGCTTCCCGTAATTTGGGTAATAATAGGCGCAGCTGTCTCCCAATGCCAAAGAATGGGTGTAAACAGTGCGAAAGCACCCCAGATCAAATACACAAGTGCGGCAACACCCGGATTGCTCAAGTTGACATAATTCCAATTGGATTGACCGAAGTGGTAGGCCGAAAACCCCAGGAAGGAAAGGAGCCCTATCGTTGGCCAAAACCACCAGACTATCCCATACAAAGCCATCAGGGCCAGGTAAAATCCATAGAAATATTTCATCTTCTGCTCATTGCTCTTACCTGACAGGTGAATGTGCTGAAACAGAATATGATCTGTCGCGCCGTGTGGAATGCCTAATAACAAAATCAGAGGCAGGGCAATTTCAATCTGACAGGTCGCTGCCCAATCTGGCCAAAGCAGACACAACAGCACCGCCAGTAGCCCTGCCAGCTGTAATACTCTTACCAACCTTGTATACCGCAAGGTCATACACGCGTTAGCTTTTGTGGTGATTTAGACCGGGTATCCCACACAAGTGAAGACTTAGCCCGGGTTGCTTTTCTCTTTCTTTGAAAAAAACCGGTTTGACCCTTCGCTTTGAGACTTAAATACGCTGATCCAGCCCAGGCCTTCAGGAAGGGCCACACCGGAAGGGACGCAAGAATCCGGATATCTTGCCAAAGACTGGTGCGTTCCTCCAGGAAGCGCAACACCAGTTTCATCGGTACTTTTTTAAACAAGGCACTAAATACATTTTTGCCTGTTCCGCCTTGAGTACTCAGCAGGTGTAACAACAAGCTGTCGTAAAAGGCGAACCGGTGGGCTTTTGTAAGGGTAGAATCCGGAGATTGCCCCTTTGCCAATTGGTTTACAATCTGGGTAGTCTGTCGCTGAATATTTTGAAAGGCATACCCGGTAGTGGCTTTAACAGCACCACCTGCCGTACCTATATTAGTTACACGGGGACTCATTTTAGCTGGCCACTTTCGGTCACTCATGGGTATCGCACCTGATTCATGTTCTACAATGCGATAATCAGTAATCCCCAGCGTGTCAGACAAATGCTGCCGCAATGCACTTTGATAGGCTTCGAAGGTAAGTTGCTGAACGGAAAAGATCGTGTATTCGATCAGTGCTTGTGTGGAAGAAAGTGGTAATTGATAGAAAAAGCGGGTCGCCCCTTCCTGGGGGGTTCGAAAATCCATAAGCACCGCTTTTTCCGGCTGAAAAACAGGAGTGGCTGTTTCAATCCACCAGCCTGCAAAGTGCTGCCATAAAAAGTGACGATCCGGAGAAGGGTCAGTGTCCGAAAATAAACAACTGTTGAATACCTCCTGGCATCGGAAGGTCTGCTGATCCGTTACTACTTCAGCAAATTGGTCTCCGGAATAAACCTGAAGGACTTTCTCCTGAAAGAAGTCTACATGAGGGTGACGCTTGAGGTTTTTCTTCACGTACGCATAGAAATCTGCACTGCGTATCATTTTATACTGCAACGAATGTAGAGGCTCACCATACTCCCCTTGCTCGTCTTTAAAAATCAATTGAGACCAGGTCTTGGAAACGATAGAACTAAACAAACCCTCTTGTCCGGACCAGAAACACCAAGTGCGATCGTTTTGCGTTTTCTCATCCGCATCGATCAAAGCAATTCGGCGATGCTTCAGCTGAGGATGCTCGACCATTCTAAAAGCCAGAGACAATCCCGCAGCCCCGGCTCCGGTAATTATGTAGTCGTAGGGTCTCAATTTCAATCGTGTTTACTAATGCACTTAATTCTTCATTCAGGACAAACGAGGATTGGAAATGTTTACAACATTTAATACTTTTCTACCCAAAAACCTTCATAAATACTGAAAATATACGCCTTACAAGTTAATAAATACAGTAACTCTGGCTAAGCCCGATAAAAATGTCTCAAAAAACAGAAACTACACATTCCGTGTTTTAGGACAAAATATCATGTAGATCAATCCAGATTATGACTTGGTTATTCAATCTACAAATCGGAATATTGTGTTCAATTGTCGATTTATGAGGAATACTCAAAGTCGATATTGGCTTATTGCTAAAAATAAATACGATGAAAGTAGCAGTAGTAGGAGCCACAGGCCTGGTTGGTGGTGTAATGCGGGAGGTGTTGGAGGAGAGGCAATTCCCGATAGACGCCTTCCTTCCGGTCGCTTCGGAAAAATCCGTGGGTAAAGAAATCACTTTTTCAGATCGTACCTGGAAATGCCACAGCCTGATGGAGGCAGTCGCCGCTCGTCCTCACCTGGCTCTTTTTTCCGCAGGAAGTGAAGTCGCCCAAATGTGGGCACCCCGTTTTGCAGAAGTGGGATGCCGGGTCATCGACAACTCCTCGGCCTGGCGAATGGATCCCATGGTGAAGCTGATCGTTCCCGAAGTCAATATCGGGGCACTCGAGGAGGGCGACAAAATCATCGCCAACCCCAATTGCTCTACCATCCAGATGGTAGTGGCCCTGGCACCCCTGCACCGTCGTTATGGCATTCGCCGCCTGGTCATTTCCACTTATCAATCCATTACCGGCACCGGGCTGAAAGCCCTACACCAATACGAGACAGAAAAACGGGGAGAAACACTACCTGATGGACAAGCCGCCTACCCCCACCCTGTTTTTGACAATTGCCTGCCCCATTGTGACGTTTTTTTGGACAATGCCTACACCAAAGAAGAGATGAAACTGGTACACGAGACCCGCAAAATCATGGGTAACGATGGTCTGCGCATCACGGCCACAGCAGTGCGCGTACCCGTACACGGCGGTCATTCCGAGAGTATCAATGTGGAGTTCGAGCAGGACTTCGATCTTCAGGAGCTTCGTACTTTGCTGCAGGAAAGCCCAGGGCTGGAAGTGATCGACGAACCAGCCAACAACCGCTACCCCATGCCGTTGATGGCCAAAGGTCGCGACGGGGTGTGGGTAGGCCGCCTCCGTCGGGATGAATCCCAACCCAAGACCCTCAATCTGTGGGTCGTCGCCGACAACCTCCGCAAAGGAGCCGCCACCAATGCTGTGCAAATTGCTGAGTATTTAGTGGAAAAGGGATGGGTGGGTTAAGGGATTGCCTAAAAATAAGTTATTCAGAAAGTTTAACTCGGTACTCCTGCGGATTCCACTCTTGTCGCGGTTAATCCGTAGCTTGAGTTTATTCTCCACATAATTAACCAAGCTGTTGAATACCCGTTGGCCTGCTACTTCGCTAGCCACTAAAACTATCAGATCGTCGGCGTAACACACAAAACGGTGGCCTCGCCTTTCCAGCTCCTTGTCCAGTTCGTCTAAAACGATGTTGGACAGTAGCGAGGACAGCGGGCCGCCCTGCGGGGTGCCTTTGATCCGTTGGCCCATCAAGCCCCCTTCCAGCATACCCGCTTTAAGGAAGCGATGGATCAGTTTCAGCAGCCGTTTGTCGCCAATGCGGGTGCTTAAACGCCAGAGTAAACGGTTATGGTTGACCTCGTCGAAGAACTTCGCCAGGTCGATATCCACTATCCGATTATAGCCCTCACTAACGTATCTGAACTGCCACATTAACAGTACATTCGACTGTATCGAACAGACTCATCTGACCGCCTTGACGTTTTACTGATTTCATCATGACTTATACGCTCGCTAC
>JAOXNT010057714.1:0-16871 GCA_028565815.1 Cletocamptus dominicanus | reverse complement strand
GGACTTCAAAGAGGGGGTAAGTGCTTTTCTCGCAAAGCGAAAACCCACTTGGAAAGGCGAATAGACGATGCCTACAAGACTATTGAATATAGCAGGCGCTTTGAATCTAATAAATGATAAATCTCATCTTGTAAAAAAAAGAAGGCCCAATGATAAAATCACTGAGCCAATAGGTTTTAACAGTTGCAGCTTGCTGCTTGATTATGATAAGATAGTTTCAATCGATTATCTTAACAGATGCTTTAAAGACAAACACTATGCCAACTTACCACATACAAAATGTCACTTTTCACGGGAGCTTTCCCTCATTGCGAATAGCGCCGCAGTTTGATTTGCCAGAATTTGCTTTCATCGGAAGATCGAATGTGGGTAAGTCTTCGCTTATCAATTATATCTGTAATCGAAAAAAGCTGGCCAAAACCTCTAGTACGCCCGGCAAAACGCAATTTATCAATCTCTTTGGAGTCGAGCAAAAATGGATACTTGCCGATCTGCCCGGATATGGCTATGCCAAGGTATCGCAAAAGAAGCGCCAGAAGTGGAGTGAAATGATTGAAGACTACTTACTACATCGCACCAATCTGTATTGCGTTTTTGTGCTAATCGATAGCCGTATTCCACCCCAAAATATTGATATAGACATGATCAATTGGTTGGGCGGGCATCAGGTGCCTTTTGCGATAGTATTTACCAAGACCGACAAGCCCAAGCCTCAAGCACTAGACCGAAATATAGTAAGCTTCTTTGCGGCATTACGAGAGCAATGGGATACCATGCCCCCGCATTTTGTGACTTCTTCCGTCAAAGGTCGAGGACGTGAGGAGTTGATTGAATACATTAACGAAATAATCACTGCGTCTTAATTATTAGCTAGTTTGTAATCCACTAAAGGCTGTGACACGCACTTGATTTTCGACTTATTAAGTTTACCTTAGCCCTTGTAATAATTATGAAGGAGTACCCATCTATCATATCGGATATCAATGAATGGCCTATCGCGGAGTTTTATAGGCAACGTGATCGTATGGTGCGTAAGTTGGCGCAACAGAGCTTTGATAAACTAGCCGAATACAAAAACTTAGATGAGCTGCTATTTCAGACCATCTATAATGAAAAGCTGCGTTGCAAGACCGAACCGCTGAAGGTAGATCCTCCTAAAGAATACTCCTATTGGCAAGGATTAGAATCAGATCTGAGTGCAGCAGTCGTCAATGATCGCGATAGCTTCAGAGAAGAAGTAGAAGAAAAGGTACAGAAAATACTGCATCGCTATGCAGAAGAAATTGCCGGCGATTTCAATCCCAAGACCTTTATGTTTAGCCGTAAGGCCTTGACATTCTTTTTTAAAATGCTCTACAATCCTTTCTATGTCAAAGGAGTAGGGCTAGGCTGGGGCGATAAGGAGTCTCTGCTGGATAAGTTTCATATCGAAGGTCCATTAGACCATATTCGCAATTTATTTGACAAGGGGACTGTACTTATTCTACCTACGCATTTTTCCAATCTAGATTCTATTTTAGTCGGCTATGCTATAGAAATGCTTACGGGCTTACCTGCTTTTTCTTACGGCGCAGGACTCAATCTATTTGATTATGAATTAATGGCTTATTATATGAGCCGCTTGGGTGCTTTTAAAGTGGATCGCCGTAAGCGCAACCCTATTTACAATCAAGCGATTAAACAATTTTCTACACTATCGATTCAAGAGGGGTTGAATGGCATATTTTTCCCTGGGGGAACGCGATCGCGCAATGGAATGCTCGAAAAAGACCTCAAATTGGGATTGCTCGGCACTTTGGTAGAAAGCCAAAACCAGTTTTATCTTCATAACTTTGATAAAAAAATTATCATCATACCTCTGGTGATCAGTTACCATTTTGTGTTGGAAGCTAGTGCATTGATAGAGCAGCATCTGAAGCGTACAGGAAAGCAACGCTACCTGAAGCGTCGCACAAAGCCCAAAAGCAAGGGAAGTAGGCTGAAAACTTTGTACCGATTTTTCAAAAGCGATAGTAGTGTGACGCTATCCTTTGGAGAACCTATAGATGTATTCGGCAATTTGTTGGATGAAAATGGTAATAGTATAAAAGGGGATCGACAAATAGATATCAAAAGCTACTTTAAGTCTCGGGGCAAAATGACCATGGATCAACAGCGCAATGACGTATATACCCGGATATTATCAAAGCGCATAGTGGATAGTTATGCGCGCGAGAATATAGTCCTCAGCAGCCACTTGGTGAGTTTCGTTGCCTTTGAGATGTTTAAGAAAAAATATAAACAAGTAGAGCTTTTTAGCCTTTTGAATCTGCCGATGGAATACTTTGATGTTTCACGGGAGGAGTTTTTCGAACAACTTGAGGGCGTCAAAAAAGCATTGCTAAAGAAAGAAAAAAAAGGAGAACTAAAACTCAGTGAGGAAGTACGTGCGCTGGACTTAAACGAATTGTTGGGGCACGCCATTCGCAATGTTAATGTATATCATGGCAATAGCGTATTAATGATTCGCGAAGATAAGTTGGTATCACAAGATTTTAAGCTCTTATACTATTATCACAATCGCTTGTGCGGTTACGGTCTGGATGCGCAGATCACGGTCAAAACATCCAAGTCTCTGCGCTTAAGATCTACTTTTTTTTGAGTCATACATCTATTTTAGACCTCAAGCTATTTTAGTATAAAATAATGTAATATTGCATCGTATGTATATCAAACACGTCTGATCAAGTTGAAATAGAAATTACAAATCAGTGAACTTTATAGTTTTTGACCTAGAAGCCACCTGCTGGCGCGGGCGTCCGCCCAAAGGAATCACAGAGATCATCGAGATCGGCGCCATTAAGATCAATCGATACGGTGAGGAGGTAGAGCGATTTTCGCGATTTGTGCGTCCCGTGGTCAATCCCTTGTTGTCAGGATTTTGTAAGCGACTCACACATATATCACAAGAAAATGTAGATCGCGCGGAGACATTTCAGCGTGTTTGTCATGACTTTATAGATTGGGCGGAGATTTACGACGAAGATTACCTTATGTTATCGTGGGGGGCTGATGACCGGCGCCTATTGTACAATGACTGTAAGCTACATCGCTTAGAAGGCGAATGGGTTAACCAATATATGGATTTGAAAAATGCCTATGCGAGAATGAAAAATCTACGCCACGCTTCCGGATTAAAAAGCACTGTCAAGCGCGAGGGTTTTGAGTTTACGGGTATTCATCATCGTGCGATTAGCGATGCCGAGAATTTAGCCAAGGTATTTGTCAAAAACTTAGATGATTGGGATCTCGTTTATTGATTCTATTTCTAATCTAAAAACTGCAATGCCTTATGTCTAGTTTGAAACAGTGGACAGTGTCTGCCGAGACAGATTTATCAACAATAGCTGAGGAGCTATTACCCCTGAGGACAAAATATAATATATGGCTACTGTATGGTGATTTAGGCGCTGGAAAAACCACATTCGTAAAAAAATTGCTACAAGGAAGTGGGGTAGAAGGCGAAATCACTAGCCCGACTTATGCCATTGTAAATGAGTATGATACTGACCAACTAGGGCGCATTTATCATATGGACTTGTACCGCCTCAATACCATAGAAGAAATCTGGGAAATAGGACTCGAAGAATATCTATACAGTGGTCGATTGTGCCTAATAGAATGGCCAGAAATTGTGATCAATTTTATCGAAGAACCTTATTTACGCCTAGAATTTACGATATTGTCTGATGATTATAGAAAGATAAGCTGTACAGAAGTATGCCAGTAGATAAGCGAATCAAGTTTTCGACGTTTTTTGCCTCGGGACATTATGAGACACAAGTAGAGCGATTAGAGGTTTTACAAAAGGGCAAGGGTGCTGTGATAGGTGTCCCCAAGGAGCGCTATTACTCCGAGAATCGCGTGCCGTTGATACCTAATTCCATACGCTCGTTGATCGGTTATGGACATCGTGTGATTGTAGAATCTTCAGCCGGCGCACGTGCACACTTTAAAGATGAAGATTACATAGCCGCAGGTGCTACCGTCACGCGTGATCGCGAGAAGGTCTTTGAGGCGAATATTATCATCAAGTTTTCACCGCCTTCTATCGAAGAGTTTAAGTTCTTCTCGCCGGGTCAAATCTTGTTGACACCGCTGCCACTACCATTTATCAATGCGGAATATCTCCAAAAAGTAAAAGAAAAGCGAATTACGGCGATCGCTATGGATCAGATTTTCAATGAAGATGGTACTTTCCCCATAGTCCGTATCATGAGTGAAATGGCGGGCAGAATCGCTATCTTGACGGCTGCGGAGCTATTGAGTTCGCAGGGCGGTGGGCGCGGTGTGTTGCTCGGTGGCGTCTCCGGCGTGCCTCCTGCCAAAGTAGTGATTTTGGGCGCTGGCATGGTTGGCATACATGCTACTAAGACGGCATTATCGCTGGGTGCTTCGGTACGTATATTTGATAATGATATCAATAAGATCATCCGTATTCAAGATAGCGTGGGGCATCAGCTACATACCTCGTCGATTAATCCGGAGTATATGGCATATCAATTGACAAGTGCCGATGTAGTCGTCGCGGCCTTGCATTCCAAAAAAGGAAGATCCCCCATATTGGTCACTGAAGAAATGGTAACCAATATGAAAGAAGGGTCGGTGCTGATGGATCTCAGTATCGATCAAGGCGGCTGTGTGGAGACCTCTCGACCGACGACGACAGAGGAGCCTACCTATGTGGAGCATGGTGTCATCCATTATTGCGTTCCGAATATCACTTCCAAAGTGCCTCGTACGAGTTCGGCAGGCATGAGCAATATTATCACTCCATTGATTCTCAAGATATTAGCACCACCGTCGCTGCCGCAAGTGTTATTCCGAGAGGATGGCCTGCGGTTTGGTGTGTATGCTCATCAAGGGTTTATTACCAATCAGTATTTAGCAGAGCGATTTGCGATGAAATATACAGCAATAGAATTGATATTGACGGGTTCTCGTGAGTCCTAGCTCAAAGTCGGTAATAGTAGGCGCTAACAACTGATTTTTCATAGAGCTAATAATATGAAGTTCAGGTAATATCGCATGTTACAATGGAGTACAGCTAGCACTTAGCGTGCATATTACTCCTCCGTAGCTCGTAAGGACTTAGCAATGGTGAAGTGAAATGTAGAGCCTTTGCCTAATTCTGATTTGACCCATATATCACCTTTGTGAAGTTCAACCACTTTTTTACAAATAGCGAGACCTATGCCGGAGCCTTTATATTTATCAGTGCTATGTAATCGAGTAAATATATCAAATATCTTATCAATACTATCGGTCTCGATTCCTATTCCATTATCTTCGATTTGGAATACGTGGTGCGTGTCGGAAGAGTAATATTTGAGTGTGATTTTCGGTTTTGTAGCTTCCGGTACAAATTTGATGGCATTTCGTAATAGATTGGCAAACACTTGATTCATTTTGATAGGATCGCATACGACTTGGGTTGGAAGCTCCGAATCAATTTGGATATGGATATCCATTCCTTCATGTTCATGCTTGATATCTGCTATTACCTCATGGATAAGCGCTGCGATATTGTACTTTTGGAGATTTAGCGCTTGTGTATCGGCCTTAGAAAAGGCTAATAAGTCCGTGATCAAGTGTTGCATCTTTTGCGTCGAATTCACAATAATCTGCGTAAACTCGAGTCCTTTAGGCGATAGATTGTCGCGTTCTTGAGATTGTAGTAACTGTGCGAAGCTGTTGATGGTCCGCAGCGGAGATTGTAAGTCATGAGAGGCGATAGCCGTAAATCTCGTGAGGTTCATATTGGACTCAATATAGGCTTGTAGTTTATCGGTTTTTTGAAGTAGCTCGGCTTCTTTTTTGACAATATCGGTGATATCAGTAAAGATTCTAAGGATATAAGCTTTTTGATTGACCATCAGAAAATGATGTACGGCTTCGACTTGATGCGAGGTATCAGGACGTAGGATGACCAGTTTTTCTTTATAAATATGATGTTTTTGTAGTTCTTTGATGAATTTTTGATACCTCGAATGCTCCCATTCCTTGGGTTCGTAGTTTGGATTTTGTATTTGGCAGTATCCCTCGACACCAAGAAATGGATTAATATAGTCGTCAAGGATACGCCCCATCGTTTCATTGCGAAAAATAAGCTCACCTTGAGATAAATCAGGGTCCTTATCGTCCACTAAGATGACATCAATCCCTTGCTGTGATAGAGAAAACAACATCTCGAAAATTACTCCATTTTCAATCAGCTCGAGTTGTGTGCTATATAGATCCGTGATGTCATGATATTGCCATAATAACCCGGAATGAATTCCACTATCGGGGTTGTCGATAAAGCTGAGTGATAATTGATAATAGTGTGTATCGCCCTCAGTTTGTGTCGATTTTACGATGGAGGAGTATTGCCCATTGTTAAAGATAAGCTTAGGAAGAGATTCTAGTTTTTTCTCTGTATCTCCGCGTAGATCAGGGATATCAATATAGTCCAGTATTTGTGCGCCGATAAAATCTTCCTTGGGGGTGTTATGTATTTTAAGCGCTATGGGGGAAGCATATTCTATGGTGCCATCGAATTTTGTATTTACAATCGCCCATGGAGATTTATTTTGGTACTGGCGAATTTCCTTTTGTGCCGTGCTTGCTTTTTGATTGCTCTTGACTTCTTGAGAGATATCTTTAAACTGTATAAATATAGTTTGATCCTTAGTATCGAGTGGCATCAATGCACATTGCATGGGGCAAAATGTCTGTTGATTATCCACATATGCAATAGCTTCGATTTGAATCTTATGAGACTTCATTTGGTCGTGGCTATCTTGAGCTTTGAGCAATAGTCTGTTAAGATCACTATTTTTAATAATACTCTTGAGGTCCAAAACGCTGTCTTCGGAGAAGTTGAAAAACTTTTTAGCTGCTTTATTGCTTTCTAGAATGCTATTATCCTTCAGATTGTAATACAAAGTAGGCATCGGACTAGAGGAGAATAACACGTAGTATTGGCTATTGCCCACTGTATTGTCATAGGCTTTGTCCAATAGCTTGGGGAGCACCAGCTTGGGGTGCTTAAGAATGTAATCGACATTTATCGCAATAAATATAAACATCGACACCAGTATCAATGCCGATAGTATGCGATATGCCAAGCCTATATTATGTATGTCCGTATAGGTAAAATCGAGTATAAAACAACCTAGTGAGGCACAGGCCAGAGCGACTGTATAGTTGATAATAGAGCTGCGCTTGGTAAGATACAAGGTCGAATTGATCAAGGGCATTGTCAGGAGGAGTCCTTCGTACTTGACGCCTTCTATAGTGTAGCCTATGAGCAGGATCATGACTAGGGGCGTAGCTAGATAGACATGCTTTGTGATGTGATAGTTGGCGCTATTGGTGGTATATCGCCATGATACCATAAATAAAATAGAAGAAAGCGTCGTGCCAAAAATGATGTAGTTGGGCGTGTCACTATCGAGTACTAGCAAGCCTGTCATTGCGATGCTGTAAAACGTACTCAAAAACAAGCTTCGTCGTAGCTTGTTAATCACGATAGGTTTTACATTTTCTGTGGCTTGCTTCATAAGTACTGCAGCGATCGATGAAAGATCAACGTTAAGTAGTGTAGTTGATTTGTATTCTCTAATGCAGCTACAATGTATAAAAATATCATTAATTCAAGAAAGGTTTTTTCGATTATGAATTTGTTAGAAGCGGGGTAGCTAGGGCAAAGAATTCAAGTTTTAGTGAATTGAGGAGAGATAGTATTGTGCGTATTAATTATTAATGGTATGAGGTGCGGCATTAGGGAGCGGCCTCAACTGTGCCAATATAAATACATTGATCTAGGTGGGGCACCATAGAAAAAATATCCTCGCGTGTTATGGATTAGGAGGGCAGGAGATGTGAGTAGTTACCTGAGTTATCGGTTTATATGTATTTGCTAGTACGACAGTGTATCGTAGAGGTAGTACAGTTGTTTTTTCAGTATTTCACGGTATTTTTACCAAGTGTATGGCGAAGGGTGTGTAGCGGGTATTTCGTTCTGTCGAGAAACCATTTCAGCTCTTTGCGCCTCAAGCATACGATCGCCCAAACAAATAATACAATAGTGAGCATAAACTCGTAGCTGCGAAAAGCCTTACCAAAAAGGTTGGATAACATGCCCCATAGCCCTCCGACATCGATATTGGGCATATTACTATCAATCATGTAGCTGAATTTTAGCGCTAAAAGTGCATAAATAATAAAGGTTCCGATGACTGCACATATGAGTTTGCGGCGCCAGTGCAGCGGTGTGGCTATCAAGAAGGCAAGAAATAGAATGATGGGACCAATACTCGTTTTGTCTAGACCAGCATTGAGCATGGTCAAAGGTCCGACGCGTTTTTTATTGCGAGCTCTGCGCAGTTGTTTTTTGTCATAGATATATAGTGAATAATCATATGCTTCCGGGTAGTAGGGGACGCCCTCCGTAGCTGTATAAATCGTAAAATCGGTCTTGAATCTTGGATTTAATAAGTTGAATGTAAATTGCTCTACGGTATTAAAAAAGTGGACATGTGCATTTTTTACGGGGTCTGTCTGGTGCGCACCCCACAAAAGAAAATAGCTGGTGAGAAAGAACAGTACGAACTTGTAGAGATTTTCTATTCTTAACATAGTTTTCTCTTTAGAATGAGTGGATTTTGATAATGGAGGCAGTGTGGCAATCATTATTTTCAACAGTTATTAATCACCAATACTGCAATTTTCGTGCTAAAATGTATCTCTAGCATAAGTGCCGTATAGTTATCTATGTGCTGCTACTTGCTGGTGCTGGCTGTGCCTTTGCCACGGGTTGCGCCTGACGCAGCCAATAGATAAATAGAAATACTGTGCATATGATAAATAGCGTCTGCCAAAACTCTACATGCATAAACTCGAATAGTTTTGGTGCATAGATACCTGTTAAAAATAAGGTGATAATTCTAAACAAATTGATAAAAAACAGAATGGGTACACCGTATGATAAGCCTTTCAGCTTGTGCTTCATCTTAGTCGGAAAGACTAATATAGCCGTGATAAATAAAATAATAGGAATGACGGCATCACACCCTTCTTCGACATTTACCGAAAATTGCGGGGAACTCATGTACGATCCATTGGCCGTAGTGTTCATACCAAAAATATTAAGTATCATGCTGGATAACTTGGTATAAACCGTCACCAAGGGGATACGTATCATCTGAAACCAATCCGCATTGGTGGCTAAGTAGAACACTATGGTGAAAATAATAAAACCACCGATAAATTTTATGACTGGTAAGCGGTCGTTTATTTCTTTACTCCACGAACGTTTCGATTCTTGTTGTATTTTTGCCTTTGTATTGGATTTTTTAGGCGGCACATTTTTTGCAGTCTTCTTGCGAGCCATGAGGTTACGATATATTAGACTTATTTCTAAAGTGTAAAAATACTATTTATTTTGGGCTTACATAATAATGAAACTGATCAAAATGAAGAATACGAAAGCGTATATCTTTTTGGCTTGGAATTTCCAGTCTATCGTCAGCTATGGATGAAGACGACTTTTATTGTATGGATCGTGATGCTTACGATATTGATGATATCATTAGCCTTTTTTCAATACGAAATGACTAATGCGGATTTGCCATGTGGGGCGCTAGCGGGCGTGTTATTGGCTTATTTGATCACCTTGATAATTAACTGGTAAGCGATACCTTATACATACTACGTCTCGACTCGGGTGTAAATCTATACAAATCCGATCTCAGACATCGTCTTTTCTTGCCAAAAATAAAAAAGCAGCGCCAATATTAAGTAAGTTGACGCTGCTGTAATGCTGTCTTTATATACAGGTATTGTAGTCTATTGCTTATAGTTTCATCATTAACTTCATTGGATCTTCTAATAACTCGATCACTTTTACAAGGAAAGTTACGGAGCTACTGCCATCTATTACCCTGTGGTCATAACTCAATGCGAGGTACATCATTGGACGTATTTCGACCTTGCCATCTATGGCAACGGGTCTTTGTTTGATGGCGTGCATACCCAGTATCGCAGATTGCGGCTGGTTAAGAATAGGGGTGGACAACATAGATCCAAAGATCCCTCCATTAGTAATCGAGAAGGTGCCGCCTTTCATTTCTTCGAGACTTAACTTTCCATCGCGAGCTTTACCAGCTAATCGCTTGAGCTCCAATTCGATCTCATGGAATCCCAGCGACTCACAATTCTTGATAGGGGGCACTACGAGTCCTGTGGGCGTAGAAATCGCAAAAGCAATATCGACATAATCGTGATAGATCAAATGATCCCCATCCAACATGGCATTGACCTGTGGCATCTCTTGTAGCACTTGTGCACAAGCTTTGGCAAATAAGGACATGAACCCTAACTTGACGCCATATTTCTCCACAAAAGATTCTTGGTATTTTTTTCTAAGGGCGATGATATTGGTTAGATCCACTTCGTTGAAGGTGGTCAGCATTGCCGTATCGTTTTTGGCCGATACGAGGCGAGACGCTATTGTACGGCGCATGCGAGACATTTTCTCTCGATTGGACTCACGGCTAAAGCTTGTCGGTGTAGTCACACGCTGCTTTTCTTCACTCGAAGCGCTTTTTTCTTTTTTAGCGGACTTGGACTGTGCGGCAGATTGCTGCTGTGCTTTTTCGGCATCTTCTTTTGTGATTCTACCGTCTTTGCCGGTTCCTTTTATGGTAGAAGGGTCGATATTTTTCTCGCGTAATATTTTGGCCGCCGCGGGTGAGGCATGACCAGCTGCGTAGTGGTCACTAGATGTGCTATCATTAGAAGCACTAGTGTTACTTTTGTTATCTTGGGCTGCTGCTTTTTCGCTAGACTGTGCTTGGGGCTTGCTGGCGACTTCAATTTTAGCCACGAGTGCGCCTATTTCGAGGTCATCATCTTCTGCCGCGACATGACGCAGTATGCCTGCTGCTTCTGCCGGAAACTCTAGTGTAGCTTTGTCACTTTCAAATTCACATATCGCTTCATCCAAATCCACATACTCGCCATCTTCTTTTAGCCAACTAGAGAGTGTTACCTCCGTTACACTTTCTCCGATTACGGGCACTTTCATCTCTACTACTTCACCGGTAGTTTGTGGGGCGCTACTACCAGTGCTATCACCGTCCCTTGACGATGCACTACTCGCATTGTCTGCACTGCTGCTATCGCTATTGTCTTGGGCAGTGACACTCGTATCAATTTTAGCCACGAGAGCACCTATTTCCAAATCATCTCCCTCGCTGGCCACTTGTATTAACTTGCCTTCTACTTCGGCAGGAAATTCTAAAGTGGCTTTATCACTTTCAAATTCACATATAGGTTCATCTAAACTGACGAATGAACCATTTTCTTTTAACCAAGATGATAGGGTGACCTCCGTGATAGACTCACCGATCACAGGGACTTTTAGTTCTACTATGCTCATCGTTTAAGCTGCTTTGTATATTTAGTAAACTGATCTCAAAAAAACGTTTGACGGCGTAAATATCTTATTATTTAAAGCCTTGGACAACAGTAGATGCCGAAATGTGTATCTTTCTATTGCTTTTTATTTGTCTTGTGGTATATAAAAAATTGATATTTAGCATCTTATAAAAGATACCTCGCGTATGAGTTTCGAATATTTTATGAGATTAGACGTTAGGTTGTAGCGAAAAGGTACGCATAACGTTAAATTTTTTTAGCTGTTACACATTCAGAAGAGATATTTCATGTCACCTTCTAGATTACATGCGGTTAGTTATCACGGTATCTTATTTGATTATGAAGTTTTTAATATGGGGATATTTTGATTTGATGGAATACATCAATATTTACTGATGAACTACCCATTTTGATCAATGGTATAGCCAAATAAGCGCGTATCATTTTACTCATCTTAGTAATTATATTATGTCATTTTCTTAAATTACACTACATTAGTCGCTTTGTTATTCTATAGAGTATGTAGTGATATCATTTTGATGTACTTGCGAGATGATATTTAGGTTTTAATATATTCTAAAGAATAATATCTAAGTCCTTGAAGATGACAAGACGAATGACCAATGCTCCAATTTAGCGATTATTGCGTGACTATATAGTTAACAATAGGGCTTGAAGCTAAGCTTGAGATTGAGTAGCGCTCAGTATCAAGTGCATGTGTGGGGATCAATGTATTGTCGGAAATAAGGACCGAAAGCACAACAAAATTTATTTCTTTAAGACACAACATTGATTTATGGGACAAAACGTTATTTACATTATTCCGTTTTTTGGAATCCTAGCTTTACTTTATACTTTCTGGCGCTCGGCGTGGGTAAGCAAGCAAGAAGTGGGCACAGAACGCATGCATCGTATTGCCGATAATATAGCGCAGGGCGCTATGGCATTTTTAAAAGCAGAGTATCGCATTTTAGCTATTTTCGTCGTCATCGTGGCAGCGCTTATGGCATGGAGCGGATTGTCGCCTGCATCATCACCACTAGTAGCTTTGTCTTTTGTACTGGGGGCGATATGTAGTGCTTTAGCGGGTTTTATTGGTATGAAGGTGGCTACCAAAGCCAATGTACGTACCACCAATGCAGCACGATCGGGGCTAGCCAAAGCCCTCGAAGTGGCTTTTGCGGGTGGCGCTGTGATGGGACTTGGTGTTGTTGGTTTGGGCGTATTAGGACTAGGCATTTTGTTTCTGTTGTATTCCAATATGTTTGGTGTAGAGACACAGGCTATGGTACAGCGGGTCATAACGGTGGTGACGGGCTTTTCGTTTGGCGCATCTTCTATCGCTTTGTTTGCACGTGTAGGTGGCGGTATATATACCAAGGCGGCAGATGTAGGTGCTGATCTCGTCGGCAAGGTAGAAGCCGGTATTCCTGAAGATCACCCGCTCAATCCAGCTACTATCGCTGATAATGTAGGGGATAATGTAGGGGACGTCGCGGGGATGGGTGCTGACCTATTTGAGTCCTATGTCGGTTCTATCATCGGTACGATGGTATTGGGAGCTGCATTTATCGGTCTTGCAGGATTCGAATCCACTAATGACTACGGTGGTATGAATGCTGTCTTATTACCATTATTATTAGCATGTCTAGGGATAGTTACCTCTATCATAGGTACTTTCTTTGTGAAAGTGAAAGAAAATGGAGACCCCCAAAAGGCATTAAATAGAGGCGAATTTTTGTCTGCTATTTTGATGTTGATTGGTACCTTCTTTTTGGTCAAAATGTGCTTGCCTAGTGAGTGGACATTCGGTGGCGAAACCTATTCTTCAATGGGTGTTTTTTGGGCTGTTATATTCGGTCTGGCAGCGGGACTATTGATCGGGCTCGTGACGGAATTCTACACGGGGACAGGAACCAAGCCGGTGAAGTCTATAGTCAATCAATCCCTGACAGGTGCCGCAACCAATATCATCGCTGGATTAGGGGTCGGAATGCAATCGACGGCTATTCCTATTGTGATCCTAGCCGCAGCTATTATCGGCGCCTACGAATTCGCCGGGCTATATGGTATTGCGATTGCTGCCGTAGGTATGCTTTCCAATACAGGTATCCAGCTGGCGGTAGATGCCTATGGCCCTATCTCAGATAATGCGGGCGGAATAGCCGAAATGGCAGAACTCGAAAAAGAAGTGCGTCAACGTACTGATAAGTTAGATGCCGTCGGTAATACTACGGCCGCTATTGGTAAGGGATTTGCGATAGGCTCGGCTGCATTAACGGCATTAGCCCTATTTGCTGCTTTTATGACAACTGCGGGTATTACTACTATTAATATTGCGGAACCCATGGTAATGGCAGGACTACTCTTAGGCGGTATGTTGCCTTTCTTATTCTCGGCCCTGTCGATGAATGCCGTCGGACGCGCGGCAATGGATATGATCCAAGAAGTGAGACGTCAGTTCAAAACTATTCCTGAATTGACCAATGCCCTCGATGCCATGAAGCGCAACGATGGTAAAGAACTAAAAGAATGGTCTGCTCAGGATGTCGCCATCTTTGAAGCTGCCGATGGAAAAGCAGAATATGGCAAATGTGTAGAAATATCTACCAAAGCCTCCATACGTGAGATGATAATACCAGGATTGATTGCCGTGATTTCGCCAGTATTGGTGGGATTCATCGGTGGCGCTGAGATGCTAGGGGGATTACTAGCCGGTGTTACGGTCTGTGGTGTATTGATGGCGATATTTCAATCTAACGCAGGTGGCGCATGGGATAATGCCAAAAAAATGTTTGAAGAAGGTGTAGAGATACAAGGCAAGATGTATTACAAGGGATCTGATCCACACAAGGCTACCGTCGTAGGTGATACTGTAGGAGACCCCTTCAAAGATACCTCTGGTCCATCGCTCAATATATTATTAAAGTTGATGTCAGTAGTGGCGTTGGTGATTGCACCGTTTTTATAGTAGAAAAAGTTTAATTCTTGTATGAAAAATGGCTGATAATCTACGGGTTATCAGCCATTTTTGTCAGTGTTTGGTATCTCAGTGTTGGTATCTTTATGTGTTACCTGGCACTTGATCTGATCTTAACTATCTATATTTTTCGTTTTTTGTAAAAACTGTTCTTCGGACCATATTGTGACCGTGCCGAGTTCTTGTGCTTTTTTGAGTTTAGAGCCTGCTTTCTCGCCGACGACGAGTATGTCTAGATTTTTGCTGACAGCGCTAATTACTTTAGCCCCTGCACTTTCGGCCATCTTTTTTGCTTCGTTGCGCTTGAGGTTTTGTAGTGTTCCGGTGAATAGAATCGACTTTCCTACTAATTCACCTTGAGTAGGTAGGGTGGGCGGTAGGTCTGCTTCGGTTTGTAACATGTTGACGCCATAGGATTCCATTCTTCGCAGTAGTGCAATATTCTGTTCTTGGCTAAAAAAGCGGATGGCATTGTGGGCCACTACTGGACCAATATCTTTGATGGCGGTGTAGCGCGCCTCATCCCATTCCTGTAGATCAAAAATTGTCTCTATCTCATAGGCGATGAGTTTAGCTGCTTTTTTGCCCAAGTGATGTATGCTCAGGCTATACAACAGACGGTGTAGGGGATTTTGTTTGGCTTTTTCGACAGCGCGTTTGAGATTTTGGGTCGAGCGCTTACCGAATTTTTCTAACTGCTCGATTTTTTCATAATCCAAATTATATATATCACTGATATCTTGGATCCATCCCAATTCGTAGAATCGTTCGACAATAGACTGACCAAGACCGTCTATATTCATGGCTTCTTTGCTGACGTGGAATATGATTTTTTGTAGGTGTTGAGCGCCACATGTACAGGCGGGACAGCGCCAGGCGGCTTCGTCTTCATGGCGTAGCAAGGGCACTTTGTCTGTATGATTAATGGGGCAGTAGGTCGGGAAATTAATAACCTGTTCTTCTCCTGTGCGTAGGTCTTGGACAACATGGGCGATATAGGGAATAACGTCACCAGCCCTTTCGATGACTACATGATCACCGATCCTGATATCTTTTTGTGTGATAAAATCCTGGTTGTGTAGCGATATCGATGATACTGTTACGCCCGCAAGTTCTACTGGATGTACTTTGGCCACAGGCGTTATGGAGCCAATCTTGCCGACTTGATAGACCACATCGAGTAACTGCGTGGTAGCCTGTTTGGCTTTGAATTTATAGGCTATTGCCCATCGTGGATGATGGGTTGTTGCGCCACAGCTACGCTGATCACTTAGCTTGTTGACTTTGACTACTATACCATCTATTTCGTAGGGGTATTGTTCTCTTATTTTCTCCCAGTGTTGTATTTTCTCGTAGACGGATTCTATATTGGGGCATACCATGTCTTTTGTGCCCTCAGTGTTGAATCCTAATTGATCCAGCCTCGATAGCGCTAGGCTGTGCGTCTGCTGGTCGAGGATGATATCATTGCCTGCATGATCCACGGCATAGGCTAGGTGAAAAATAAATACCTCGATACCTCTTTCTTGTGTTTGCTGTGGGTCTTTGGTACGTAGGCCGCCACTGGCTGTATTGCGCGGATTAGCAAAGGTAGATAATCCATCGGCGGCACGTTTTTGATTTAGTTTTTTGAAATAGTCCTTACTAATAACAGCTTCTCCTCTGATCTCAGCACGATGAATACCTAGCTCGCTGAAGGCTGCTCGGGTCGGGACAGTGTGCAATACACGCGCGTTAGCGGTCATTTCTTCTCCCATGGTACCATCTCCGCGCGTGGCTGCTCGGATGAGCTGATCGCCTTCGTATAATAAGGCAATACTACCACCATCAAATTTGGGTTCGATAGTGTATTCTACAGCTTGGTCTGCGGGAAGTTCCAGTAGTTTTTTTATCTGTTCATCAAATTTCACGAGATCCTCACGGTTGTAGGCATTGTCCAAGGAGAGCATAGGAACGAGATGCGTTACGGGGTCGCCAGTAGCAGTTGCATCGAGGCTGCCTACTTGCTGGGTAGGAGAGTTAGGATGAACTAGCTCAGGGTGTTGTTGCTCTAATTCTTTGAGTCGATTGAAGAGCTGATCGTACTCCTGATCCGTAATGAGCGGGTCATTGAGTACGTAGTAGCGATGCGCGTGATATCGCAATACCTCTCTGAGATCATGAATATCCTCCACGGTAGCAGGGCTGTCAAGTAACCTGCGAGATAAGTCAAAGTATTGTTGGGTGTCTTTATTCATGAGGATTTTATTAGTTGAGCGATGATTATTTATTCGAAATTTCTTTCAGGTTTGCAACCCACTACACCTCTGAAAATATTTTCTATTTGGGGTATTTCTTTTTCGGCGTCACCTGAGGGGTAAAATGGTTCGTGGATGGTGATGATCTTGTTGCCAAAATCAAAAACAATAGGAATTATAGCGGCACCAGC
>JAOXNT010056605.1:0-16872 GCA_028565815.1 Cletocamptus dominicanus | reverse complement strand
TCTATAATTTCCTTATCAGTTTCAAAAACATATATTTGAAATCTGATATGTTCTTCTCAATACAAAAAACTATTTCAAAATTCGGATAGTTTTTTTGTATAATTATGGAAATAAATTTAAAAAAGTTTTTTTTCAACATAAATAAAAATACAAAATTAAAATTTAAGTTTGTTTTTATAAAAAGTTTTGTATAATATCAATTATCAAACATAAATAAAAATACAAATTCAAAAGTGAGGCAATTATGAAAAATTTATTAAATTTAATAAATACCAATTTAAATAATTTAAATAATACAATAGCCACACGAACGAGAAACTTTCTGTAAGAGATTTTATTCAATATCTCTTAGAAAAGGTTTCTTTGGGATATGATTAAGAAATCAAAATTCCAAATTTACTTTTATAAATATAATTGATTAAATCAATATAATTGATGGGCTTAATTACCCCTTTAAGAACTTGTTCTTCTTAAATAGCTTATATTGAAGTATGTTAAAACGCTGGTGTAACACAATTGGCAGTGTACTTGATTTGTAATCAAGAGGTTCTCAGTTCGAATCTGAGCACCAGCACACTTATCATATTGAATGCCTCCTCGTGGCGATAAGTGGTAACTATCTTTTTTGATAGGCTAAATTCAATACTTTATCGAACTAAAAGTTCGGTAAACCATTTAGGTTATGACTTAAAGGTCGTGAAATGAAACTTAATTAGATAAAAACATAAAAACAGAATCTAACATGGTTTAGTGATAATGAAATTGATTGAATATCACTAAACTTTAGAAATGTAACAACGAATAATCTGTTCTTCCTTAGTTCAGTGGTAGAATTTCCGGCTGTTAACCGGCAGGTCCCAGGTTCGAATCCTGGAGGGAGAGCAGATTATTCTGCGTTATCTACAAAGTTTTTTGATATTTTAATCCATTCTTTTGTATCATTGTATAAATCTTTCCATTTGATTCTTAACACTCGCCACCCTTCTGATTTAAGTTTTTGGTTTTTTCTTTTATCCCTAGCTTTATATTCTGGTTTCTCATGTTGTTCTCCATCAATCTCAATAGCTAATTTCTTATCAAACCATGCAAAGTCAATTGAATAAATACCAACTGGATATTCATTAGTGTAATTTTTATCTATAAATTCATTTTCAATAACTTTTGTGAAAAATTTTTCTGGATAACTCATTTCATTATTCCACCTACTCTGTCCGATATTATGTGCTCTACCTTCAGCATGTGCTCTTTTCATTCCCTCTGAAATAGCTTTTTTATGTGATTTTTTAGTCGTTCCATTCAATTTAAATAGACCATCATTATAGCTTTTCATCCATGAGTCTCTTCTTTTAATCATGCTTGGATGATCGGCAAGAGTCAATCCATCATTCCATTGTTTTCTAGTACCGTCTTTGAACCCAGCAATATTAGCTGTAAAATTCTGTCCATCTCCATGACTTCTCCAAATATGCGTACCTAAACCTTGTTTATTGTATTCTTTTTCACAATGAGGACATTGGTATTTCCCATTTGGTAGTAACCATTCATCTTGAATAATTATTGGATTTTTATTTTTGTTTTTCTGATTGTTCTCACAAGCTTTAGAACCTATGTGTCTTTTGTAGTTATTAATTGATATTTGATGAGAGCAATCAGGACATTTCCTGGTTTTCATAATATTCTCCTTATGAATTGTATAATATAAATAAGAGGGACATCATTTGATTCTCCAAATGTTTCTAACTATACTCGTAATATTGTTAGATTACCTCTTATTTTTCTTATTTATACATTTATACTTTTTAATAATAAAGTGATTAAATGGTATAAATTACAGTATAGAGAAAACGACGTCCCATATGAACATTATTACTATAAAATATATAGAAGTTTCGTTTCAAAAGTGAGATTATTTTTGAAAATATTTACTAAATTTTAAAATTTATTGTATAATTTAAATATAAATGAGAAAGTTATATAAATAAAATACCAAAAAATATTTGTTGGGAATATGGTTTGGTAACCGCGAGGTCCTGGTGGTTCGAGTCCACCCGTCGGAGCATCCAACGAATATAACTCACCTTTACGTGGTGTTGGATATAAGTAACCTTTTTAAGGTGAAACAAGGAAGTTATAAAAAGAGTGTTATAGGGTTATAGTGTCAGAGTGGAGGAACTGGTAGACTCGCAAGATTTAAAATCTTGTGTCTGTATGGACGTGTGGGTTCAAATCCCACCTTTGACACCAATTAAATTTTTCACTAAAAAGTTTTTAGTTTTTTAGTGGGGTATGGGACTGCTTGGGGTGGTCATCTCCCTTGCAAGGAGGAATTCAGCTGGGTTCGAATCCCAGATACTCCACCATTATTTAAAACCCGATAACGGTCAATCTGATGAAGTGTATCACTCATCCATTGATAAATCAATCCAAAGATTTATAAGATTGTATATATGGTAATATATTTTAATTATTACTATCTTTGACGTTCCAAACTGATTGAGTTGCAGAGGACCGAGACCGATAGTAATAATTAAAATATCTACTGTTTGATAACTTTATCTAATTTATTTTTAGATTCAATAAATCCCAAAACAAAATCAAAAAAATTACATTTTCAACATATAAATAAAAGAAAAAAGAGTGGTGAAAAAAATGTCACAAATTTCATTAGGAAGTGTAAAAACAGAAATAGATACTGTTAAAGAAGATGTTACTGATGTTAAAAACAATAAATTGGAAGCTGATTTGAGCAATCTAGATACCAATTCCCAGCAAGTTATTGATAAACTACAAGGACCTCCAGGACCAGTAGGTGCAACATTTAGTTTTGCGAATGGTATCCTAACCATAACAACCAACGATTAAAAATGATACAAAACATAGACCTTAACCAAACCAACTCAATTGTCTTTAATGGACAGAATGTGTTTGAATTAGTAATCGATGGTAAAACAGTTTGGAAGAAAGAGTTTATAAGTAAAACAACTACTTATAATACTTCTTATTCCGCGAATACTTCTTGGAGTACATCGTACACAAAATCAACTCAAAGTTCAATAGCTAAAACTCAAACAACATCTAGAAGTACTTTGGTAACACACAATACTTCTTGGAGTACTTATGTTGGTAAGGGATACATAACTACAAGTAGACAAACATCATTTTACAGGAATACTACTTATAACACAAGTTGGTCTGAAGTTTTTGTTAAGAATACCACATATAGTGTTAATACTTCCATATCAACAAACAAAACAAAGAGTACGTCTCATTCAACAACAACACAACAAATCAACGTAGGGAATGATACATGGTAGAAAAACTATTAATAGATACAGACCAAAATACATTTAATTTAATATCAACAAAATTCAACTATATTGAAAAGTTTGATTATTCAAAACACAAAAAACCCAACATCATTATTTCTGCAGACAAAAGAAATTACGATGATAGATTCATGAATGTATTTGATACCGAACAACCTGATTATATATTATATGATACCAATTATCTAAACAAACTATCTCAACTAATAAGACACAAGATAATGAATGGAAGTATACTAGCATTAGGGATAGATTTGAAATTATCATATCTAGATTTATTATGTGATGTAAATATTCAAAGATTACAGCAAAGAATACAATCTGAAAATATGAGAATAATATCTGAACAATTGGGACAAACCAATTCTAGTATAGAGAATATCATAGATTATGTTTCCACCCATACAATTCCAACACTTTCAGATGTTGAACTTTTTGGTAATGTGATTTTTAATGAATATCAAATTGATTATATTGCAGAAGATATAACTGATAGGGATATTTGTATTTTTAGAGGATTACACATCAACATTACCGATGATGAAAAGAATTTGATTCTAGAAAGCACACATATCAACCATAATGATGTTTTTGAAGTGTTGGTCAATGATATGATGGCGTTTGTTAGTACATTCTTTGAAATACGATACTACATAGACAATAAACAAATCTTTATAATAGATATTGATTTTCACTTTAAACCGGAATTTGTTACCAAAGAAATGATAGAACACCCATTATTCGAAAAGTATATAGATTCACACAAAATAAAGTTATGGATGGATAAGTTATGATTTACCCTTACAAAAAAGAATATGATTATTTCATAAGTTTCAGCGCAGGAAAAGATTCAACAATTATGCTTGTGGATTTATTAAAGCAAGGAATCAAACCTGAAAATATTTTTCTATTTGTGTATCAGCTAGGAACACCAGAATTCACCATAGACTCAAGAGTATTAGATTTTTATAAACAAAGATTTAACCTTTTTATTATAAGGGATTTGGAAACAGAAAAAGAATTCCATGAATTTGTAAAATATAGAAAGAATACTTCGAGTAAACCTAGTGTATTTTTAAGAGGAGACGCTGACTATACTTTCAGATATACTTGTCTGAATAGAGTTGGGTTGGATATAGGTTGTGATTATTCCATAGCTCCATTTATGTTTGTACCTTATGATAGAATATGGTCTGAGGCAGCTAATGATAATACGGAGTTCCTGATATCATCTATTCTGTTTCCAGCTGATTCAACACCAGATGAGATAAAAGAAAAAACCGATATGTATGTTGGAAATATAATGACGGCTAAAGAATATTTTGATTTGTTAATCAAACCAGAACAATTTAATGTGTTGAAATTTCAAACCATACTAGTTAGAAACAAAGTTCTTGGAGGGTATTTGTTTGATGAAAACACATTGACTGACATGCAGGCAAAAATAAAAGAAAGAAAGAATGTAACTAAATGGACGATACTTTAATACAAGATTATGAAAATCTAGGATTAGAATTAAAAAAAGAAAAAGATAAAGTAAAAGAAATCGAACAATACATCCAACAACAAATCACAGCGAAAGGTTTTAGTATTGGTATTGATTGTAATGCTGATGAAGGATTAGATGTTAAAACCATAGGCTATTCAATCATAGCAAATTTCTTTATAATATACCCACTTTCACATATAGCACAACAAACGTTAATAAACAGTATAATACTGGGTGAACAGATTTCGGATATCGATGTTGTTTTTGAAGATAAATATGTACAATCTAATAAAGATTGGAATCAACCCTTTGATAATCTTTGTGTTTTACCAGGATCTAATCTATTGAAAGTGATAATAGATAAAAACAAATTGATTGAAATGGATAAAACAAATACCATTATCAAAATGCATCCACTAACAACACAACAAGATAAAGAAACAATCCAAAGTATTTTCAATAAAGCCAAGGTGATAGATGGTGAATATTCTTTACAATCGTTACTAGAAAAATCAAATACAGTCTACACAACTCTCACTTCCGAAACATGCATCAAAGCAGTTATGATGAACAAGGAAATAAAATCATTGGAATTTGATATAGAATCCAAATACTCCATGTATTCAAATATAACCAGAAGTTTATTCACCCTACCTCAAGATTTAAAAAAACGCTATCTAACAAAAATAATCAATTCTAATAAAAGTTGCCTAGTGGATATAGACAATGATGAGAAATTATCCCAAATCAACAACTGTATTCAAGAAATTTCTGAAATTTGTTCAAATTTAAGGGGAATTTAAGGAAAATATTTGTATAATTACTGTATAAAAACAAAAAAGAGTATAAATAAAAATACTTAAACAAAAGCAAGGAGAATAGAATGTTAGTATTTAAACAAAAACAAGATATTAAACAAGATAAATCTATTCACCTTGACGACATTCAAGAACAAGAACAACGCCTTCTATAAGAGATAATTATTATCTTTTATAGAAAACGTTTCTGTGGAAGATAATAACAATTCAAAAACTTTCACAAAAACTTTTCATTTTTAATAAATTTTTAAGGTAACATATTGTATAATATGTTTATCAAAAAAAGGAAACAGAGTAATGAAGAAAAACATGAGAGTCGAAAGACTTAAAACTTTTCAAACTCTGTACCTAATCTAGATAGGTATAACGTCTATTTTATGAGTAAGGTGCAGAGTATAAAAATACAAATGCACCGTTAGCTCAGTTGGTAGAGCATCTCCCTTTTAAGGAGGTGGCCGAAGGTTCGAATCCTTCACGGTGTACCATTTTAATTTTGGTCCGTTAGTTCAGTTGGTTAGAACGTCTGCCTGTCACGCAGAAGGTCATCGGTTCAAATCCGATACGGATCGCCATTTTTACCAGAGGCCCTATCATCTAACGGTTAGGATTTTGGATTTTCATTCCAACCATCGGGGTTCGAATCCCCGTAGGGTCACCAAAATATGATTCAATAAAGTCTTCAAATTATTTGAAAGTTAACGGATAATGATATCTAATCCGACTAGTAAAAGTTTAGATTGAAGACTTTATTGAATCATATTCAAAGCGAGACACCAATTTAAATATTGCTAATGTACAATTTGGATATGTTTTCACAAATCGCAGCGTAGAGCAGTCAGGATTAACCATTTTTGCATATCACGGGTTAGAGCAGTCAGGTAGCTCGGTGTCCTCATAAGTCACAGGCCGGGGGTTCAAATCCCTCACCCGTTACCAATCAGATAAACCCTATTTTTAAAATCTTCAAAGGCACTTAATGGCGTAAATTCATTATCTTGATAAACAATAACATTCCAACCATTTTTCTTAAATAAATTAGTTTTGATTTTATCTCTATTTTGTACTTGTTTCAAATTAGTTTCTTATTTTTTCAATTTCCTTAGAAGCTTTGGTTCGATCACTTAAATCAATTTTATTTAAATTATTTTATTTTTAAGTAATTTTTAAGTAAGATTTATGTATAATTACTAAATATAAAAAAGAAAGTATAAATAAAAATACTCACACAAATATTTTACATTTTGTAAAAACAAATATATTCATACTATATATAGTTCCGGACCTATATACGGTAATGGTTTGACATTTTGTCTATAAAAAAGTTTTGGAATACTGTGTCATTAACACACCAAACCAATAACCATAGAATCGCAGATGAAGATGCTTGTCTAGAGGGTATCCTAATAACGGTTTCTAACCAAGATTTATTAGAGTAAAAACGGTATTTCGCCTAAAAGTATACGAATAGAGTATAGGGTAGAAAAAAAAGTAAATACCAACACCGTCGATTCTTAGAATACTATTTGTTTTTACAAAGTGTAAAGCACTTTAATAACGTTAGGATGCTACCATTCATTTATTTGAGTTGGTTCTGGATTCTTTCTTTTTTTTAAAGAATCAAGAGAAATTTCCTTTAAGATATAGGATGAAAGCGGGTGTTCTTGACCAATTAAATTTGGTAGGGCTCTGTTTTCATTAAATGAGTTTTGAGAAGAACGAATCCTTATCATAATGTCGGTTCGCCAAGCGGTAAGGCATCACACTTTGACTGTGACATGCATAGGTTCGAATCCTATACCGACAACCATAACCAGGGTTACGAAAGTGGTCAAATCGGCTCGACTGATAATCGGGTGCTTCGGCTTCGTTGGTTCAAATCCAACACCCTGGACCATCTGTCTAATCTTCTTCAAGTTTTGATTTTTCCAGAATATTTAAAGATTCAATTGGTGAATCTGTTAAAATTTTCTTTCCATTTGGTTGGTTAAAAACATATGATAATAATTTATCTTCGTTTAACATAACCCAGTCTCCAAAATGATCTCTGAGTTTATCATTTAACGATTCGATATCGAAATCGTTTAATTTATGTATTGCATTTTGAACTTCATCTATTTTTAAAACATCTTCATCGGAGATAGATTTGATAGTCTTTGTAATCCATGCTTGTTCATTCTCTATTTTTTGAAATTGTTTACATTTTTCTAATCTTTCTGTAGCGATGGCTTCTTTCCTTTTCAACATAATATCATCTTCTAAATTCACTTGTTTAGTAGTAAATTCAAATTGTATGTTTGTTATACCTTTCTTTTTTTTACTTTTACATGAGGTTATTTGGAATTTTGTATTCTCATTTATTTCTTTAATTGCTTTATTCAAATAATTACCTTTAAGTTTTGATACGTTCGGTGCCTTTAAATTAAATGCACCTTTGAATTTTTCAAATTCTATTTCAAAGCTACCAAGTTTTTGATAATCCGAACATAAAGCATAGATATGTTTTGCATAAACGGTTTTCAAAAATGTTTGTTCTTTGATAAGAATTCTATTAAATGGAATCGCTTCAAAAACCCATCCAAAAATCAAAAAGTATCTAACCTACTAATCGAATTTATATCTAAAATTCACTATCAAAATAGATACTTTTTAACATTAGTAGGTTAGATACTTTTTTTTCTATCCACAAAAAACCCTTTATAAACACAGGGAAAAATCTTCTTCAAATTTCCTAAAGAATAAGAAAGAATATTAAAAGAGAGGAGAGATTTTTTCCTCCAAGGATTTATAAGAAGAAAATTAAAATTATAATCTAACTATGTTTGATATAAGATGTTTTTAAGAAATATTTTTGTATAATAAATTTATCACATTGATAGATAAAGAGAGTTTAATAGAACTTTGTTTATCTGTCAAATTTTTCGTAATTTTTGAATTGACACGGGGCTGTAAGTGACGCGTTAAAATATATCTACAGATGATGACCGAAAAATCCATCCAAAAATTACTCTGTGAATATCATTCCAATAAAACAGTTTCTGCCTATCAACAAGGGTAAGATTAGTTATGTGCCTATGATACATTACAACGGGTTTTAGTAAAACATAACGTTTGAAGTCGAAGATAGGGAGTCAGATAGGATAGTTGTAATGTGAGGCCTATCGACTTTCAGTAGTGTACATAGATCGAGGCTAGAGCGACACACAGAAACTGTTTTATTGGAATGATATTCACAGTACCTAAATAGGTTTGTAGCTCAGTTGGTAGAGCACTACGTTGACATCGTAGTTGTCATCGGTTCGATCCCGGTCAAACCTACCATAACTATTATATTAAAAAACCTTTGATTCTTAAGGGTGTTTTAAGTTAACAAAGTGTATAATTATATTAATCTAATTTGGTAACTCAATTGGTGTAAAGAGTGCGACTAATAGTAGATGCTGAGAAGAGTCTTACTCTGAAAGCTGTTAGTTTTAAACCCGTAGCTGGGGTATGTATTAGGAACACAGGGTTAATTCCAACCAGCCTAATCCAAATCAGATTTAGAAAACATATTTTAAGTTGAAATTAAGTGAAGTTATTGTATAATTTCTCTGAAACAAAATTGTAAAGGAGTTTTCGTCTCGGAAGAGATACAGACGCCTCAATGTGGTAGAGTCGAGAGCCTACCAGTCACAAGGGAGAACTAAGAACCTCCGCCGAGGAAATAAGTTGGGAAAACCAAATGATACCTCGCAGTTAATACATCTTTATGATGGGGATTAGCTAGGTCCGGGCAAAGATTAGATAACTTCTAATTAGGGTCAGGACGGGTCAACCGATTACTTCTTTAATTAGTGGTAAACCAGTGCCTTGCAATAGGTGAGTGACAATTTTGTTTCAACTAAAAATTTCTCAAATAATCAAGTTTGTAAGATTGGAAAAAGAAATCGAAAATCTTTTTTTCAGATGGTTTGATTATTTAAGAAGTTTTTAAGAAAACTTTATGTATAATATGTTTAGAAATAAAGAAAGAGGTTTCCATCTGTTTAATCACAGTTAAGGAGATTCTGATAAATGCTGTCTATATCAGATATTTTTTCTTTATTTTGAAAAAGTTTTTTTTAATTTTAAATTAAGTAAACTTATTGTAAAATAAAAGAAGTGAAACCAGTTCCTTTAAAAATTCTTTTTGGATAGAGTTTTTAAAGGAGCTGGTCTCCCACCGCGTGAGGTGGATAGCAAGGATAGTATCCTTGTAAGGCACATTTGGTAATTGTGCGCTAGGGTTTACTCTAGTCGATTTACGCAAGCTGACCTTTAGGTGTCGTTGGGCATCGGTTAACGAATTAAAAATAGTTGACCTAGTAGGGAAGTTATGAATTCCACAAAGGTAACGCTTTGGTATGTGAAGGCCGTCTGGTGTAGCATATAGAGTATGGGGACATACAAAGGGATTATCCAACATAACGACTTATGAATTAGGAACAGTAGAATAGGTGTCAGAGTGTAACAACAAAGGCTGCTATTCAATTTGATTAGAATTTGGCTCAAAAGGCTAAAATCTTTGAAAAATGGTTTGAAGCGGAAACGTGAATGACAGAGGGTGGTTTGTATTCTGTATCCCAAAAGGATATGGAGCAGTGAGCAGACCCATCCTCACCGTTTGTATTAGCTCAGAGTAGAGCGTTCGATTGATAAGCGAAAGGTCTCGGTGTCACAACCGAATACAGTAAATTATTAAACGGAAAGTTCTGCTCCTCTTGTAAAAGGTGGAAACACCCGGTGATAGTAGCCTAATGGCGAGCAATCGAAAGATTGAACTAGCCCTATCTGAAGCTCCCAAGGCAGAAGATAGTTGAAAGGAATCAGCATTTAATACCTTAGCGGGTACTAACTGTGCGGCAGTGCAGGAAGAATGAGGATATTTGAGTAGCCACAAGACAGAGGTCACAGCGAAAGCTAAAAGTCAGGACCTGTAAAATAAACAAGGCGGTTATGCACTCGGTTATTGCGCACCAGGGATGGTGGTAGTAAAGGATTAAGGGAGAACCTTTGGTGGGGACATCATTGGATAATGCCCGAGCGGGGTGTAGGGGAGAGTGTAGTCTCAACTCTTCCAACTTTTTATTTTTTAGTTTTTAATAAGGAGAAACTATGTTAGAATTTCTAAGGCGAAGATTAAAAAGTGAAAAAGGTGCAATGGATAAAATTCTTGTAACTTTATTATTAGTTATTGTTGGTGTGGGTGCAGTTGTTGGTTTAAGTACTTGGATTGGTGATGAAACTGAATCAGTTCAATCTGCAGCAACAAATAAAATTGCAGAAGTCACTGGTGATGCAACTGGTGGGTAATCCAACATAACAAATAATATCAAAAATGGGGAAACTTTCCCATTTTTCGTTCCTCTTTTTCCAATCTCATAAAAATCAATCAAAACATTTCTTAAATTAAACTTTAGTTACCTCGATAGCTCAACTGGATAGAGCAAAGTGTTTCTAACGCTTAGGTTGTAGGTTCGAATCCTGCTCGGGGTGCCAATACAAAACAATTACTTTTAAATATTTTTAAATAATCTTTCAAAAATCATTGACATTCTTCAAACATTATGGTATAATTCTATATAAACAAAAAGGAATTCAAATGGTTACTCCTAAAAATCACACTTCTTTGATAAGAAAAGTTATGGAAACGGTTGATTACGATTCTTCTAGATTTAGAAATGATTTCTTTAAACCTTATGGTGGTACCATGGGAATACAAAATATCAATACACATTTCGATATACTGCTTGATATATATGAACGATTTGAAAAGGTTATGAAAAGTGTTATTTCAGATAGAAGCCATATTATATTAAAAATGGTTGGTGATGATTTGCCTAAGAAGAGATACAAAACATCCAAAGATCAATTGGTATTGATAGAGACAATAAGATTGCTTATGCAAGAAGATGGTGTGTCTGATATGTATGAATTTCTTCCAGATATTCCAGGTGAGTTCGAGCTAGTTCATAAAAATGTATTAAAGAGATATGCTAAGTACATCAATGGGTTGGATGACTCTGGTCAACCTTATGTCAGAACTGAATATAATCATATAGGTAGAAAAAAATTACAGGAAAGAAAATGATGACTATTACCGAAATTATAACGAATTCATTGAATTAAGAATCGATATCCACCGTAAAAACATTGAAACCTTAGAACATCAAACAGATGCATTTGAAACTAGTCTAGAACAGATAAAAAAAGATATGGACATCTTAAGACCTAAAGCATACCCAAAAGAAACAACAGGTTCTGCTCAAGACATAGAAGCATTTCAAGATTTAATTGCGAAACGTAAACAATTGAACAAGGAACTGTTATCCAACCAACACAAAATCAGTAATATCGGTAAAATCATATCTGCATTGACGTACCAACAAATCATTTCTGAATCAATAACAGCTCAAGATAAGTTAGTTTTTGTTGAACCGAGTGAGGATTCAACATTTGATGTTCTAGTGTGTGATGCTCAAAATACAAAACACACAACAGAAATGTCAAAATCAGAGTTACAACATTTAATCACCCAAAGCAAATTCATTGTAGTCTATGGACGACAAGAACAAGATCAATTAGAATCCGAAGATTTTATCAAAAATAACCAATATCAATTTATTTGTATCCAGCACCTTTTAAGACCAGAAATGAATTTTGAATTACAATCTTTGGAAACAATACTAAACTATAAAAAAATACCAATAGAACAAGGGGATTCAAGACTAACAAAAGTTGCAAAACTTTTTATCAATATACTAGGTATAATCCACAACCCACTCTATGGTTTTTCTAAACATGATGTTTTAACTCATACAATAGATGAAATAAACAAAACCGCCAAAATGTTATCAGAAACCCTTGACAAAAACACATAAATTTGATATAATTAATGATATAAAAAATAAAAAGGATACGAGTATGAAAACCGAATTATTACTAACACATTATCTTACAAAAACGGAGATAAATAGATTTTTTCAACCAATAGTAAGTGATATGTTTAACAAAGGTGTTATTTCAGAACAAACTAGATATGTTACCAACAAACCAGCTCCTATCCAAATTAAAATGGATTTTGATAAAGAACAAACAGATCTTATCCCTAGTGATGAATTAAAGTTAATCTATCAAGAATTGATTATATATACTGTGGAATTAGGAAGACTATTCGCTGTAGAATTCCAAAACCATATCAATGTTAACGAGCTTGACAAAACTGCAATCGAACAGAGCATCAAACCATTTTACGAACAGTTTAAACAACAGAATCCAGAGATGTTTGTGTTTTTTGATAGATATGATATCAATCCAGGGGAAAACAATGTTTAGTATGGAAAAACTTTTAACCAATAATATGAATGAAATGGTGATTATCCTGATTAATATCATAGCTGTTTTCTCAACTCAAGACCCTATCAAAGCATCTATATATTTTGGTCTGATACTTGTAGTTGTAGTGTTATTGAAAATCAAATTAACAATCATATCTAGATTGAATGGTCAAGCTGAGTTATTGAAAAGAAATCTAGATAATCAAAAAACAGAATAATGTACCATTTTAACATAACTAAAGATTTTATAAACAGTCTTCTAACAGACTATTTTATAGAGTCTGATTACAGTTTACAAAACCCTATAAAATTATTAACAGAATCACAAGCTATAGATTTGGAGATTTGTGAAACAATGGTAAAAAAATGCTTAGATGTTTCTGATAATGGTTTGTTATTAGGGCATTTTTTATCGCATCTTTGGATTGAGACGAGGAAATTGTGGACAGCAATTCAAAAGAATCAAATGTATTCTTATAGAGTTGAAAAATATACCCTGCAATTTTTAAGAGATATGGTTGGTCAATATTCAGATGATGAATATATCCATCTAACAAATATTACCGATTACACAAAAAGACTATCTCAAACTTTTGATATATTCAATAATGCAATCCATATCAACCAAAAAGATTTGGATTATATATTTCCATCTAGTAAAATCATTGAATTGGCTAAAAATGATGGCGGCAATCGTAGAGAATATAATTCGATATTGAACATAGGAAAACATCCATGTTTTGAATACAAAATGGAATTAGAAGAACTCTTAGATGTTGATTTTGTCACCAAAGAAACCAAAGACGCATTCATCTTCTAATAAATAACGAAAAAAATTAAAAAACACATCATTTTCCTTGACATAAATGTTAAATTATGTTATAATAATATATAAAACAAAAAGGAAAAACGAATGTGTTTAGTCAAACCCAAGCTATCTTTTAGAATCACTAAAAATACAACATTCAATTCAGAACAACTCAAAGAACTACGAGTTTATAGAAATGCAATGAGAGCTTATAAGAAAGCTATTAAAGCTGAAAAGTTCAAAAGAACAATGCATCTATTAAAATCAAATAAACATAGGGAACTTAACAAATACAATGAAATGTTAAAGACCCAAGATTTGTTATGTATGGATCTTGAATTCTATAAAGGTAAGAAAAAGCTGAATAGTATTCTGGAAGTTGGTATCAGTATATGGAGACACACCACACAAACCATTGAAACATATAGTTTTTTACCACAAGAAACACTACACCTAGAAAATACACATCTTGGGTCTAACAAATTCAATTCCAATTTCACAAAGCATCAGATAATGACGTTAGATGAAATCATAAACAAAGTTAATCTTTTGAAAAAGGATATACCTAACATAGGTGGTCATTCTTTTAAAAATGATAAGTGGTTTTTCACAAAACAAAATGTACACATTGATACAGCATTTGATACCCAGACACTAGCTAAGTTTTATTTCACTACAAACCAACAGCTAGGTCTACAAACGATTTTAGAAAAATTAGGAATGGAATTTGAACATCTACACAATGCGTCTAATGACTCATACTATACACTCAAAGCACTAATCAAAATGACAAGGATTGAATCATGAAATTTATTTACAAAGAACAAACACTTTCTCTTGAAGAGTTCACAACACAAGTCCAAAATGAATCAGCTAGAGTAGAACAAACTCAGGAATTAGCACTGCTTATTGCATGCAACGCACCCATCACGGATATTGCAACATTCATTGGGATGGAGTTTCAACAATTCACACCAGCAAAATATGAAAAAAATCATATAAAAGACTCACAACCCTTGACATAATTCTATAATTATGTTATAATATAAAAAATAAAAAGGAAGAATATCATGGTAAACCCAAAGCAACTTTCAAACACACAATTAATCAAAGAAGTTAAAAGAGTTACATACATGTTTGTGTATCAGACTGATTTCAAATGTAAAAAAGACACAAACCGGATAATCAATGAAATTGCTGAGGTCTGGAGAACATCAATCAAAAGAATTTATTTTAATAAGAATAACCATCCAGCAGACCCTAAGAAAATTTTTGAAGCAGTTGAAAGTATCTTTGGTATTGATACCCAACCAACCTATGATATCAATAGAACATTGTCTGCTGTAAGAAGATTGAGAACAATGGACTTCCAAGCAGATAACAAAAAGTATATTGGATGGTTAAGCAATCGTATCGAAGGTAGTTCAAAAGAATTGATATCACATTTGTCTGAAATGTAAGGCTAGATATGAAAATTACTATCCCGCACATAGGTAAAACAGTTGATATCGATATGGATATTGATGTTCTACAAATCATTGGAACAAATGGATCGGGCAAAACATTACTATTAAAAGAAATACAAAGAATCCTAACAGATCAAGGTCATACAACTATTTTCAATACAAGTATGGAATTTCCAATCTTAACAGATGATTTTCTTGACTTTTATGAAAAATATATTCCAATTTCTGTAGAACAATTCAAATCACTTTCTGTTGGTTTCAAGGAATCCTTTGACCTATGGCAAGAGAATTCAAACAAATCACCAAAAGAGATTATCATGATGGAGGGAAATGGAACACAACAAATTTTTAAAGTGCTGTGTAAATTGAATTCTATGCCTATGGTTGAGTATTGTTTGTTAGATCTGCCAGAGACTAGTGTTCATATACAGATGCTAAGAGCGTTATTGGATGCTTATCTAGTATGGTTTCCAAACACATCATTTTTTATCACAACACATAATCCATCGTTATTGGATAGAAAATTTGAAATTTTATCACTTGATCAAGGAGAGTTTTGATGACTAGAGCTGAAAGAAGACGTTTAGAAAAACAAAAACAATACAAAACACAACCTCAAGAACCCCAAAAACCTCAAGAAAAAACAGAACAACCATATGAATTTCAAAAAGGTATTGAGTTGTGTAATAGAACAGCATGTCAAAGTCCTAAAGATGTTTTTTATTATAATTCATCTACTAGAGCGTGGTACTGTTCAAAATGTGCTAGGTTGATAAACGGTGTCGGACCAACAGACAGAACCATTTGTGAAATTGATACAGACAAACAATATTATGAAGAAATAAAAAACCAAATAAATATAGGATATAAAGACTACAGAGCCAAAAACAAAGAGTTTTTTGAATTTTGAAAAGGGAATACAGTATGTATAAAGATGATTCTACCATTAAAAAAGAAGCAAATTGCGAAAGAATAGATGACTGTAAGGTTATTGATTATTATGAGAACAAAATCGAATATCTAGAAAAGTTAGTTAAAAGGTACAAATACGATTCACTAACTGGACTCATGGGAAAGATTGATTTCACAGATAAATTCAACAGATTGTTTGATGATAACCAATTTGGAGAACTTGAATTCTCAATGGCATTGATTGATATTAATAATCTTCACAACATCAACAGATTGGAAGGCGTTGAAAAAGGTGATCAGGTTCTGATAGATGTAGCACAAGCACTAAAAGATAATTTTAGTTTCCACCAAATATACAGAATCTCTGGAGATGAATTTGTGGCTATCTGTAGAGCAGATGTGATGTCGCAACAAGAAATGATACAAAAATTAGATACCATTGAAAACATTTCTTATTTTATTGACGACGCCAACAAATACAGTTGCCCTAAACACATGTTTAAAATGCTAGACTACAACCTAACACAAACAAAAACAAAACAAAAAAGGGTTTAGATGTACAATCCATCCAAAGACTATAAAAATATTAAACAGGCTGTTGCTGGTACCAAATACAAAATCGGTACATCTATCCCAGAAAGAATCTTATACAATATTTTGAAAAGTCCAAGATCTCGAGACAATGCCTACTTTAATTT
>JAOXNT010055497.1:0-16953 GCA_028565815.1 Cletocamptus dominicanus | reverse complement strand
AGCATCATCGACAAAGCCACCCGAGGACGCGCCACCCTCGACCAAACAACCAAATCCGCGACGCACAACTAGCGTCGGGCCCGTGGGCGGCGCCGAAAGCGAGCTGAGGATCGGGGTGGTCCTCTACGGCGGCGTGTCGCTGGCGGTCTAGTCTAGTAGTCGACGCTGAAACGCTTCCTTGTTGCCTGTGAGCGGAAATCCGATTCGCGAGGTGACTCTTCGACCTGAGTGCTCAACCACCGATATCGAAAACGCTCCGATCTCAATGCTCTTGATCTCCGATTTGGGTACTCGTACTGCGCCGAACAATTTTCGTACCCAGACGTGATGACGATCGACCATAAACCCGCACCGCAAGGTCTCAACCACTGGAAGAAATACAAGGACGGTCATCGGAATCCACCACCAACGCCAGTCTTGTCTTTGAGCAGCGACCGAGACCACAAAGAACACAGCAAGAAATCCGAAGCCCACACCTGAGAGCACTTGCCCAGGCACCCAGACTCGAGTCGGCTTGCCCACTAGCGACCTCCGAGCAAGCGACTTACGTTCGTTGCCGTGGCCACTGCTCCGGCGGCGCAACTGCCAGATGCCGAGATGACACCGTGCCCCTGATAACCTTGGAAGGTTAGGCAGCCGGCAAAGCCGCCTGCAGCCGCCGCAAACGCCGCTGGCGCACCCAGGAGAGCCACAGATCCGCTGATTGCTCCGGCCATGGCAGCCGACATTGCCACCTGGATAATACCATTTACACGCTTCTTGTATACAACATCAACCTCGCGACAAGTCTCGAAAGGCTTGTAGGAAACGCGATATGCTAGATACGCCCGATAGTAGCTGTACGTGTAGCTTCGGTAGCCGTACCACCCCCTGTAATGGTAGCGATAGTACCTTCGGACCGTGATCCTCCTGTAGTACGTGTATGGGTGCCTAACGAGTCGAAAACTTGTGTTGCAAACGCGAATAGCGGTGCCGCCTGCGGGGTCCACTCGGTTGACCGGATCGTTTATTCCGTAGCTATAGCGACCCTGGCCTGGCACGGGATCGGATTGTGTCCAGACGCCATTTGTCGGGTTGTAGTAGCGTTCGCCGAACTTGATGCTTCTGAGGTTGTCGTCAGTCCAGCCGCCAACATAGCCGTATGGGATCCACGTCGTGCCCGTTGTCTGCGTGCGGATTCCCCATGGGGTGTAGTCAAAGGTGTCGGTGTCGGCGCCGGCTGAGCTGATGAGCATTCGGACCGAGCCCAGTCGGTCGGTGATCACATATCTCCAGCCACTGCCGTGCTGTTGGGCAAGAAGTGTCCCATCGGCGCTCCGAAGCCAGTGGATCCAGCTGGTTCCGTCTTCGCAGCCGTAGGCCGACCCGCGCATCACGGTTCAGCGAGCATATCGCATTGACCATCTACACGGCAGCGCCCGCCCGCTCACCGATGGCACGATTCGCGCTAGCTGCTGATGGGGGTGTGACACAACCGTGACATCTGAGCCGGTTGAGCCGCCCCGGTGGCCGCCTTGGGTCCCCGGGAAATGCCCTCTGACCCGGGCTCTCGGGCGGTGGGCGATACTGGACTCGAACCAGTGACCTCTGCCGTGTGAAGGCAGCGCTCTAGCCAACTGAGCTAATCGCCCGGAGCGCAGAGACTGTAGCCGATGGCGGCGGCCGCGCCAGTCCACCTGCCGATCAGTCTCGGGTCAGGCGGCGCAGCTGGGAGCGCAGGTAGGGACGGGCCCGGCGTTGACCGCCTCGCTCGGCGATGGCGGCGGCCAACGACTCCAGGGTGCGCACCACCCGCTCCCGGTCGGTCGGCCAGCCCCGGCCCCGACACTCCTCCATCCAGTCGGTCGGGGAGCGATGGCCCCGTTCGCTGTTGCAGCGAGCACAGGCGGCCAGCTCGTTCTCCAACCAGCTCGGCCCTCCCTTGATCCGGGGGATGAGGTGCTCGGTGGTGGGCCGCACCAGGCCCCCCAGCTCCCGACCGCACCACACGCAGGTGGGCCCGTCACGTTCGAGGATCATCTCCAGGCGTTCGGCCCGCCCCGGTGGTCGTCGATCAGCGTCCACCAGCCTCAGCTGTTCCCACCCGGGCCAGGCCAGCACGATCCCGGCCCACGCGTTCCCGGTTCAGCAGTCACTGCCACCACCGGCCCCGCTGCTCATTCGGTCAGGCCGGCCCGTCGCCGTAGCTCGGCCTCGAGCATGACGTAGGGGTCGCGCCCTCCCCGCGTGCCCAGGCCGTAGGGGAAGCCGACCCGATGCTCTTCGCCCCCGGCATCGATGATCTGGGCAAACCAGAGGGTGGTTCGGGCGTGGGTGCCGGCCGTTCCGTAATGGGACTGGGATGTGGCATCGACGGTCACGGACTGGGCTCCGGCCAGGGGAATCCTCTGGCGGACCTGGCCTCGGCGCAGCACCTTCAGCTCCCCCTCATCAGCAATCAGTGAGAAATCGGCCGCCCATCGGTACCCCATCCACAAGCCCAGACCGAAGAAGCACACCAGCCCGGGCAACACGGTGATCGACACCAGCATCCAGCCCAGCTCACCCCAGGTGCTGACCAGGCCGGGGATGGCCAGGGCCACCGCCAGCACGATCGTGCCCCAGAACAGGCGCCGCCGGTTTCGTTCGGCGTTGGGGCGCAGGGGCATGCGCCATTCGAAGGGACCGTCGCCTCCGACGTGGCTGTCGACCCCGGCGCCAAACCCCGACGCTTGTTGGGCCGGTTCCGTGGGAGCCGATGAGATCTCGTCCCAGCGCTGGCACCGCTCGAGCTGGGCTCGGAGCTCGCGGCGCAGCTCGTCGACCTCGCTCTCGGGCAGGCGCCAGAAAATGCCCACGTTGGCCAGGGTGTGGACCACCGCCCGCTCCCCGGTGACCGCCTCGACGGACCAGCCTCGGTCACCGCCACCGACGTTTCGGTCGCGGATATCGATCGAGCTCACCTCGCGGAGGTCGATCTCGTCGCGGGTTCGGCCGTCGGCCAGCTCGAGCACCCCGTCGCTGACCGAGGCTCTGAAGCCGGTGAGCCGGTTGCGGTTCAGCCGACCGACCACGAACAAGCCCACAACGACGACTCCGGTGACGATCAGGAAGCGGACGGGCACCACCACGCCCGCCGCCACCAGGGCCGCTCCTCCCACCCCGGTGACGATCGAGAAGAGCAGGTCGATACGCCGAAGACGTTCTCCGAGCTCCGGTGTCCAACTCCACTCCGCCATCTTCAGCCCCCGCCGTAGGTCTTCAGCTCGATCCGGTGCCCGTCGGGGTCGCGGACATAGAGGGCGTCGCCCTGGCCCTGGGCCCCGAAGATGTTCATCGGACCCGACTCGACCTCGATTCGCTCGTCGGCGGCCACCGCGGCCAGGTCGGCCTCGACCCACAGCGACACGTGATCGACATTGACCCCGCTGACCTGCCCCTCGAACAGATCAATGATCGAGCTGGCCGAGATGCGCAGCGAGACGAAGGGCACCTCACCGGCCCGCCACTGGTCGAGACGCAGAGCTTCGAGGCCCAGTACGCCGGTGTAGAAGGCGACGGCTCGCTCCATGTCGGCCACGATCAACACCACATGGTCGATGGCCCTGACCCTGATCCCCGCCATGTTCGTACAGTAGTTGCCCCGATTCGATCGTCGCCGGGCCGGTCGAACAGCATGGGCTGATGGCCACCGATCTCGATCACATCGCCGTCGCTGCCGAGAGCTCGTGGGATCTGCTCGACCGCTACGCCGGTGATCTGGGCGGCCGATTCGCCGGAGGCGGCAACAGCCCGGGCTTCCATTGGTCGCAGGTGCGCTTCGCCAACGGGATGCGCCTCGAGATGCTCCAGCCTCGGGCGGTCGAGGAGTTCGACTTCCTTCGCCGTTTCCTCGACCGCAACGGACCGGGCCCCCACCATCTCACCTTCAAGGTCGACGACCTCGGTGCCGCCATCGAGGCCGCCGAGCGGGCCGGCTACCGGGTCACCGGCGAGAACCGCACCAACCCCGACTGGCAGGAGGCCTTCCTGCACCCGGCCAGCTCCCACGGCATCGTCATCCAGCTGGCCCAGCAGAGCCCCGATCACCAGGGTCCGGGGGAGCCCGACGAGAGCCTGCCGGTCGGACGGGGCGGCGAACCGGCCCGCCTGGAGCGCATCGTCCACCTGGTGGCCGACCTCGACGGGGCCACCGAGCTGTTCGCCGGGATTCTCGGCGGCCGGGACCAGGGGCCGATCGACGAGGAGCTGGGCTCAGCCTGCGAGCTGGCCTGGCCCGGTCCGGGGCGGCTACGTCTCGTGCAGCCCACCGATCCGGCCGCCCGCCACTGGTTGGGCTCGCGCCCGGGGCGGGTCCACCACCTGCTGTTCTCGAACACCATCGCCCCACCACGCTCTCGCCCCAGGGCACGCGGCGGCTGGGAGCTGGCCCCCGAGCACAACCAGGGCCTGCGCCTGCGGGGGCGCTGACCCAACCCCCGAGGCCCAGCGCTACCCCCACATCGCGCTCAGCCTCGAGACACCAGAGCCCCCCAACCCCCGAGGCCCAGCGCTACCCCCACATCGCGCTCAGCCTCGAGACAGCGGGCGATCAGGAGCCCGGTGAGGGGGCCAGGCAGAGAACCGCCTCCTCGCCGGGGATGGCGTAGCGCTCGGTACCCCGGGGGCAGACCCGAGCCGGGCTGACCACGGCAACAACGAAGCCCCGGTTGGGTTGATCGCAGGGCACCTCTTCGGGGCGCCCCGACGGCGGGATGGCCACGCAGGTCTCGGCGTCGACCTGCTGTTCGACCGGGTCGGAGCCGCCCAGCAGGGCAGTGGCCACGAAGATTCCGGCGGCCAGGGCGAGCAGAGCGGCGATGGGGCCGGCCACCACCAGCACCGCCAGCCAGCGCCCGGGTTCGGGCACCGGCGGGGCGGGACGGGGCGAGCGGGGAGGCGGGGGCGGAGGTGCGGTCGGTCGGCCGCTCGGCCCGGCCGAGCGGGTGCTAGTCGGACGAGCCTCGGGCCGGTCGTAGGCCCGCCGTCGGGCCGGATCGCCGAGCACCCGCCAGGCCTCGTTGACCGCCTGCATGGATCGCTCGGCCTGGCGACGCTGCTCGGGTGAGGCCGCCACGAAGCGGTCGGGATGCCAGCGCCGGGCCGCCGCCAGATAGGCGGCCCGGATCTCGGCGGCGGTGGCGCTCGGGGCGACCCCGAGGGTGTCGTAGTGCCCGGGCACCGGTCCAGCCTACGGCCCGGCTCCCCCGGCCAGCCACGCCGGCGGGGGTCAGCGGCCGGCGCCGACCCGGCCCGGTCAGTAGCCCCGGTTGGGGTCGACCCGACCCAGCAGCTCCCGGCCGGTGGCGAAGCGCTCGATGTTCTCGGCGATGCGGGCCATGAGCAGGGGCTCACCCATCTCGGGAGTGTTGGCCACATGGGGGGTGATCACACAGCGCGGCTCGCTCCACAGAGGATGACCCGCCGGCAGGGGCTCGGGATCGGTCACATCGAGGGCCGCTCCCCCGATGGAACCGGCGGCCAGGGCGGCGACCAGGGCATCGGTGTCGACGTGACGCCCCCGGGCCACATTGATCAGCCAGGCGTGGGGAGCCATCAGCTCCAGCTCGCGGGCGCCGATGATGCCGACCGTCTCGGGAGTGAGCGCCAGGGCCAGCACCACCACATCGGCGCCCGGCAGATGATCGGTCAGCTCGGAGATGACCCCGACCCGGGCGCCGTCCAGGGGCTGGGCCGAGCGGCGCAGCACGGTGACCTCGCAACCGAAGGGGCCCAGCAGCCGGATCAGGCTCTCGGTGATCCCTCCCCCGCCCAGGATCAGCACCCGGGCGCCCAACAGGTTGCGCCCCAGGGGCGCCGACCAGGTCTCGGCTCGGGCGTAGCCGACCAGATGTCGCAAGCCGGCCAGGGTCAGACCGAGCACGTGCTCGGCCACCGGCTCGGCGTAGACCCCCTTGCCGCAGGTCCACACCCGCTCGTGATCGAACACCCCGGCATCGGCGAAGGGCTCGACCCCGGCGAAGGGCAGCTGGACCCACTCGATGTGGGGATGCTCGGCCACCAGGGCAGCCAGGTCACCCGCACCGGCCGGATCGACCCACACCAGGCCGCGCGCCCGGGCCGGATCGACCAGTTCGGCCCCACTGGAGCGCACCGTGGCCTGGGCCCCGGCCGCCAGTCGATGATCCGTCGGAGCCACGGCCAGAGCGAGGGATGCCATGAGCCTGACGCTAGTACCGCGTCATGAGAGCCCGACCGGTTCGGCGCGCCAAGGGCTCGCTGGGCGATGATGGGTCCTCGACCGACCCCCAGGGAGGACACCATGAAGCTCGCCACCGGAGCCGGCTACTGGTCGTCGGGACCGCCCCGCGACGCCCTCGAATCGCTCATGACCGCCGAAGAGCTGGGCTTCGACAGCTTCTGGACGGCCGAGGCCTACGGATCCGATGCCCTCACCCCCCTGGCCTGGTGGGGATCGCGCACCGAGCGGATCAAGCTCGGCACCTCGATCATCCAGATCTCGGCCCGCACCCCGGCGGCCACCGCCATGGCCGCCATCACCATGGACCATCTCACCGGGGGCCGTTTCATCCTCGGTCTGGGCGTGTCGGGCCCCCAGGTGGTCGAGGGCTGGTACGGCCAGCCCTACCCCAAGCCCCTGGCCCGCACCCGTGAGTACATCGAGATCATCCGCAAGATCCTGGCCCGCGACGAGCCGGTCAGCTTCCAGGGTGAGCAGTACACCCTGCCCCACCCCGGGGGTATGGGTCTGGGCAAGCCCCTCAAGTCGACCGTTCACCCTCTGCGCAACGACCTGCCCATCTACCTCGCTGCCGAGGGCCCCAAGAACGTGGCCCTCTCCGCCGAGATCGCCGATGGCTGGCTGCCCCTGTTCTTCTCGCCCCGCGACGACGACTTCTATCGCCAGGCCCTGGCCGATGGCTTCTCCCGGCCCGGCGCCCGCCGCTCCTTCGACGACTTCGAGGTGATCGTGCCCGTCTCGGTGGTGCCCGGCGACGATGTCGAGGCCTGCGCCGACATGGTGCGTCCCATGCTCGCCCTCTACATGGGGGGCATGGGGGCCAAGGGAGCCAACTTCCACTACGACGTGTTCGTGCGCATGGGCTTCGGCGAGGTGGCCGACAAGGTCCAGGAGCTCTACCTGGCCGGACGCAAGGACGAGGCCACCAAGGCAATCCCCCTCGAGGTGGTGGAGTCGGTGGCTCTGGTCGGCCCACCCGACAAGATCCGCGAAGAGCTGCCCACCTGGGAAGACACCGTGGTGACAACCCTGCTGGTCTCGGGACCGCCCAAGGCCCTGCGCCTCATCGCCGACATCGTCAACGGCTGAACCCGTCGGCCCGTCGGTTGTTCGACCGGCGGGCCGACGAGCGGGCCGCGGCGGGCCCCTCGTCGCCTCAGCGGGGACGCAGCTCGAAGCGGGTGCCGCAGATCACGGTGCTGGTGGCCCGATCCGGATCCTCGACACTGATCTCGACCGCCACCACCCCGTCCACCTCACCGGCCACGAAGCGCAGCTCACCCCTGTCGAGCACGAGGCGATCGCCGTCGGCCGGACGGCCGAGCAGATCCGACCAGCGCTTCACCGTGGCCCCCACATCGGGAGTGCTCATCTCGACCGCGGTGATCTCGGCCCCGGCCCAGGCCTGATCCCGCCAGTCGGTGCCGGCCCAGGGCCACTCGGCCACCTGCTCGGTCCGATCCAACGACAGCAAGGCACCGCCGGTGTCACGCGGATGCAGGTGCAGGCCGTGGATCCCCTTGCCCGGTGCCTCGAACACCACCCGGGTGCCGGTGTCGGCGATGCGTCGGCGAGCAGCATCGAGATCGTCGGTCTGGAGGATGACCATGTAGCCGGCATCGCCTCCTCGCCGTTCGAGGTAGCGAGCGGCGGTCGTGCCCTCGATGACCGGACTCACCACCTCGCAGAATGTGTCGCCCACCGCCCACAGGGCGTTGCGCAGGCCGAAAGTGGCCACCCCAGGGTCTCGGAAGCACACCGGCACCCCGAACAGCGAACCGATTTCGTCCTCGACCGAGGAGAGGTCGGCGGCCACGAGAGCCACCTGACGCAGGCGCCACCATGAGTTCGTCATGGTCGGCAAGCTAGCCGCCGGTCGACCCGCGACTCAGGTGCGGACCAGGCAGTGGGTCTCGCCGTAGCCGTTGTGCTCGTAGCCGTCGGCCGACTCGTCGTCGAAGAAGCGACCCCCGTCGGCCAGGTAGCGGAAGCGGAAGGCGGCCTCGACGGGTAGCTCGACGGCCACTGAACGGGTGCCGTTGGAGCGTTTGCGCAGGGGATGGGCCAGCGGGTCCCAGCCGTTGAAATCGCCGACCACCGACACCGCTCCCACCTCGGCGGGAACCACGAAGGTCACCTTGACCTGATCAGCGGAGGACTTGGTTCGACGGATCATGACGTTCACCTCGTGCCGTGTTCGTTCCCCTCCGCTCACGAGATTAGGGAACGGTCGGCTCTAGCAGGGGGATGTCATCCGCGTCCAACTCGGGGCGCTCAGCGCGAACGCAGGCTGTCGCGTAGGCGGGGCGACTTCACCTGGGCCTCGGGCAGGGAGGGAAAGGGCGGCCGCGGGCTGCGGATACCGACCAAGCCGTAGAGGGCCACCCCGTTGGGGGTTGCGGCAATCAACTTCCACAGACGCCGCGGCCCGCGGATCTGCTCGGCCGGGCGCCGGTTGAGGTCGCGTTGGGCCGCCACCACCAGAAGGGCGAGAGCCGCGCCGGCCAGGCCGAGCACCACCTTCACCGGCGTCGGCGGCCCCGGCTCCCCCTCCGATCCGGCCTCGGGTGAGACCTCGGGGAGCACCGCCGGGGCGTTGCTGTCGGGATCGGTCATGGCCGGGGCCTCCTGCTCGCGTCGGGCGCCGGAACCGTCGGTCACGGCGTGCCACCATCTCAGCAGACCCACACCGCCGGCTCGCCACCACCACCGCGGTGGCGGAACCGGCTGGGTCACATGGGAGGTGCCCCGGTACCGTCATCGGGCGTGCCCGACACGCCCCCCGACCAGAACCACACCGAGGGCAGCGCCCGCGACGCTCTGGCCCAGCGGGACTTCCGCCTGGTCTTCTTCGGCTCGATGGGCTCCAACATCGGGCGCTGGATGCAGCAGGTCGTGCTCCAGGTGGTGGCCTGGGAGCTGACCGAGCGCCCCTCCTACCTGGGCCTGATCCTGTTCGCCCAGATGGGGCCGATGCTGCTGCTGTCGGTCGTGGGCGGGGCGGTCGCCGATGTGGTCGACCGACGCAAGCTGCTCATCGTCACCCAGGCCTGGCAGATGGCCTGGACCTTCGTTTTGGCCGCCGCCATCGCCGACGGTGAGATCGGCGAGTGGGCACTGTTGGCCATCGTGTTCGCCACCGGGCTGGGCCAGGCCTTCTTCGCGCCGGCCTGGAACGCGGTGCTGCCCTCCATCGTCGGGCGGCGCAACTTGGCCGCCGCCATCTCGCTGAACTCCACCCAGATCAACGCCAGCCGGGTGATCGGGCCGGCCATCGGCACCTCTCTGTTGGTGGCCACCGGCCCGGCGGTGGTCTTCCTGATCAACGGGGCCACCTATGCCTTTGTGATCGCGGCCCTGCTCATGGTGACCATCCCCCGGGTGCCACCGAGCGACGAGGTGGGCATGGCCCGCCTGCTCGGCGGCTTCCGGGCCGCCGCCGAGCAGCCCATCATCGGTCGCAGCCTGCTGATGATGACCAGCTTCGCCCTGCTGTGCCTGCCCTTCATCGGCCAGATGGCCGCCCTGGTCGACCTCAACCTGGGCATGGATCCCGAGAGTCGGGAGTTCGGGCTCTTCTACGCCTGCTTCGGCCTGGGTGCGGTGCTGGGCGCCTTCTCGGTCGGTTCGGTGTTCCGCAACGTGCCCCGCCCCCTGCTGCTGCGCCGCACCCTGACCGCCTTCGCCGTCTGCCTGGCCGTGCTTGCCCTGCTGCGCTCGGCCGCCCCGGCCTATCCGACCATCTTCGCCGTCGGCTACTTCTACTTCGCCACGCCGACCGCCCTGACCACCCACCTCCAGCTCCATCTCGATGAGCAGGTGAGAGGCCGGGTCATGGCTCTGTGGATGATGAGCTTCGGCGGCACCGTTCCCATTGCCAACCTGATCGCCGGTCCCGTCATCGAATGGACCTCGATCACGGCGGTGGTGCTCTTCGGGGCGGGAGCCGCCCTGGTTTTGGCCCTGCTCGCTCCCACCCTCGACGGGCGGCCCCTGCGTTCACCGGCGCTGCGCAGCCTGTCCACCTCACCGGAGGCACCGGGCCACAGCCAGATGAGACACTGAGTGGTGATGGCCTCCACCTCTTCCGTCGCCGGCCCCGAGCGCTTCGTCAACCGCGAGCTGTCCTGGCTCGACTTCGATCAACGGGTGCTGACCATCGCCCTCGACGAGGCCACCCCTCTGCTCGATCGGGTCAAGTTCTTGGCGATCGCCCACTCCAACCTCGACGAGTTCTTCGAGGTGCGGGTGGCAGGGCTGCGCGAGCAGGTCCATGCCGGTGTGGCCACCCCCTTCTTCGACGGCCTCACCCCCCAGAAGGCTCTGCGCCTGATCCGCCAGCGCGTGCTCGAGCTCTATCGTGACTCCGATTCGCTGTTCCACGACCAGCTGCGTCCCCTGCTGGCCGCCGAGGGCATCCACTTCACCCCCTACGCCGAGCTCGACGCCGACGACCGTGAGTACCTGGGCCGCCAGTTCCGCGAGCGGGTCTTCCCCGTCCTGACCCCCCTGGCCGTCGACCCCGCCCACCCCTTCCCCTACATCTCCAACAAATCACTCAACCTGGCCGTGTTCGTGCGGGCCCCCCACGACCGGCGTTCCCGCTTCGCCCGGGTCAAGATTCCCCCCATCCTGCCCCGCTTCGTGGTGCTGCCCGACGGGGTGCGCATCGTGCCCCTCGAATCGGTGATCGCCGCCCACCTCGACGAGCTGTTTCCCGGCACCGAGGTGGTCGCCCACCACACCTTCCGGGTGACCCGTGACGCCGACCTCGACATCGGTGAGCTGGGCGACGACGCCGAGGACCTGCTCGAAGAGATCGAGAACCGACTCACCCGACAGCGATTCGGCAACGTGGTGCGGCTCGAGGTCGAGGACGACATCAACGACGAGGCTCTCAGCCTGCTCATGCGAGAGCTCAACGTGGACGAGATCGACGTGTACCGCAGCCGAGGACCTCTCGACATGCGGGGCCTGTTCGCGGTGGCCGAGATCGATCGACCCGAGCTGCGCTGGCAGCTCGCCCCCGGGGTCACCCCCCGGGCTTTCGAGGAGCCCGACATCTTCGCGGCCCTGCGCGAGCGCGACCTACTGGTCCAGCACCCCTACGACAGCTTTCAGACCACGGTCTCGACCTTCATCGCCCGCGCTGCTCGCGACCCCGAGGTCTTGGCCATCAAGCAGACCCTGTACCGAACGGCCACCGACTCCTCGATCGTGAACTCCCTGATCTTGGCGGCCGAAGAGGGCAAGCAGGTCGTGGCCCTGGTCGAGCTCAAGGCCCGCTTCGATGAAGAGGCCAACATCGAATGGGCTCGACGCCTCGAAGAGGCCGGCGTGCATGTCATGTACGGCGTGGTGGGTCTCAAGACCCACACCAAGACCACCCTGGTGGTACGTCGAGAGGGCGACGTGGTGCGTCGCTATGCCCATGTGGGCACCGGCAACTACCACGAGAAGACGGCGCGTCTCTACGAGGACGTGGGCATCTTCACCGCCAACCCCGACATCGGCGCCGACCTCACCGACCTGTTCAACTACCTCACCGGCTACAGCTTCCAGCGCGACTACCGCCAGATGCTGGTCGCCCCTTTGCAGATGCGCGAGCGCATCGTCGACCTCATCCTGGCCGAAGCCGCCCACGACGACGGCCGCATCGTCATGAAGATGAACAGCCTGGTCGACCCGGGCATCATCGACGCCCTCTACGAGGCCTCGCTGGCCGGGGTCCGCATCGACCTGATCGTACGGGGAATCTGCTGTCTGCGGCCGGGTGTGCCCGGCCTGAGCGACAACATCACCGTGCGCTCGGTGGTCGGTCGTTACCTCGAGCACTCCCGCATCTACCGCTTCGGCACCAAGCAGCGGGGCCGCCGCTACTACATCGGTTCGGCCGACATGATGCCCCGCAACCTCGACCGCCGGGTCGAAGCCATCGCGCCGGTCCTGGACCCGGTGCTCAAGGATCGGCTCGAGGACATCCTCGACGTGTTGCGCGAGGACGACGTCAACGCCTGGCAGCTCGACGCGGAGGCCACCTGGTCCAAAGTGCCCACCGTCGAGGGCCTCAACGCCCACCTCGTTCTCAACGGCGAGGCTGCCCGCCACGCCCAACACCCCGAGCTGATCGACAACGGCGTCCCCGACCTGGTCACCGAGCCGACCGAGATCCGCGCCGCCGGCGGCCTCATCACCCGGGAACGCCCCACCGGCACCGAGGTGCTCGTCGCCCATCGGCCCCGCTACGACGACTGGTCACTCCCCAAGGGCAAGCTCGACGAGGGCGAGACCTACGAAGAGGCCGCTCTGCGCGAGGTCGAGGAAGAGACCGGCCTGCGATGCGCCCTCGACGCCGAGCTCCCCCCGGTTCGCTACCTGGTCGACGGCCAACCCAAGCTGGTCCGCTACTGGCACATGTCGGTCATCGGGGTCGACGACCCCCGGCCCGGCGACGACGAGGTCGACGAGCTCCGCTGGGTCCCGGTGGCCGATGCGCTCGCCCTGCTCAGCTACCCCCACGACCGCGATCTGGTCTCGGCCTGGAGTTCGGCTCGTCACTGAGGTGCCGAGCCGCCTCGCTCATGGCGAGAGCTGATCGGATCGGTACTCGATGAAGAGGGCCTCGGCGGTGGCCACCAGTTCCTCCCCGTCGTGGAGTTCGCCCTCCATGGTCAGCTTGCGGCCTTCGCGCGACACGAGACGGCAGCGGAAACGGATCGGGGTGTGCAGCGGCGTGCCGGCCCGGTAGCGGATCGACAGGGTGCCGGTGAACGCCCCGACCTGGTGGATCTGGAGCACGAAGCCGAACAGGTCGTCGAACATGGCCGCGACCACGCCACCATGGGAACGAGCCGGCGCCCCCTCGTGGGCCGAGCCCAACACCACCTCGGCAACCGCCCATTCCCCACGGCGGTGGATGACCGGCTCGAGTCCCAGCGGGCTGCCCTCACCCGAATAGGGACGATCGATGTTGGAGTGCAGGCGCTCACCGTCGGCCGGCGCTGGCTCGTCGCGGTGGCGCTGGAAGCCGCTCACCGACCGGCTCCGTTCCGGCCCACCCTCCAGCTCGTCGCAGAGCTCCTCGACCACGTCGGCCACCCGCTGCATCAACAAGCGCTCGTGATGATGTCCGACCAGGGCGTGGCCGGCCCGACGCAGGGCCGCCGCCGCTCTGACTCGAACATCGAGATCGGGCTCGTCGTCGCCGTAGCGCGCTGCGGTCACGGTCGGCGACGGTAGGCCCCCTCGGCGATCGGCGGCCAGACGAGCCCGTGTCCGGTCCCGGATCGATGTGGACGCCCTGCGTGGGCGTTAGCCTCTCGACCCGTGCTGCGCAGCTTCGCCAACGGCAACCTGTTCGGTGAGGGCTACGGCGAGGAACCAGCCGAGATCCTCGCCCTGCACGGCTGGGGTCGCACCCGCTCGGACTTCGCCCGCCTGCTGGCCGACCGGCGAGCCGTGGCCCTGGACCTGCCCGGGTTCGGCGCCTCGCCACCCCCGACCCGAGCCGGGGGCGCCGCCCACTACGCCGAGCTCGTCGAGCCGGTCATCGAGCACCTCGCCGACCGGTTCATCGTGGTGGGCCACAGCTTCGGGGGACGGGTCGCCTGCCATCTGGCCGCCCGGCACCCCGACCGGGTCGCTGCCCTGGTGCTCACCGGCGTGCCCCTGGTACCCCGGGCCGACCGGACCGCCCCGGCCCATCGCTCGGTGCGTATCGCCCGCTGGTTGCACGGACGGGGCCTGATCTCCGAGGCGAGAATGGAGCAACTGCGCCGACGCCACGGCTCGGATGACTACCGGGCCGCCAGCGGGGTGATGCGCCAGGTACTGGTCACCGTGGTCAACGAGGACTACGGCGATCTGATTCGCACCATCGAGGCTCCGGTCGAGATGGTCTGGGCCCGCCACGACAGCGCTGTGCCCCTCGAGGTGGCCGAGCGGGCCGGTGACCTGTTCCCCCACGCCGAGCTGAGCGTGGTCGAGCACGCCCAGCACCACGACCTGCCCCTGGTGGCCGCCGCGGAGCTGGGGGCGGCCGTCGAGCGGGCCAACGAGCGGAGCCGACGATGAACACCCCGGTGACCCTGATCGGGTGCCTGGGCGCCGGCTCGCTGGCCGGCCTGCGTTGGCTGCGGGTGGCCCAACGCGAGCACTACCTCGCCCCCTGGACCACGACCTTCGCCCGGCGCTGGTGGACAGCGGAACCGGCAAACCTGGCCCTGGTGGTGGTGGGTGGCGTGGCCGTCGGGGTGGCCGTCGTCGAGCCCCTCGCCGGTCTGGTGGCCGCAGCCGTTGCCGCCGTCGGACCGGTCGGGTTGGGTATCAAGGGGCGCACCTCTCCTCTGGCCTGGACCCGTCGCCTGCGCACCACTGCTGCGGCCAGCGGCGCCGCCGCCCTGACCCTGGTCGGGGCCGGTTCCCTGGCCGGTGCTCCGGCGGCCAGCGCAGCTGCGGTGGTCATGGGTCTTCCCCTGGTGATCGACGCCACCCTCGTGGCCCTGGCTCCGCTCGAACGACGAGCCGCCCGGCGATTCGTCGACTCGGCCCAGGCCAAGCTCCGAGAGATCGATCCCACCGTGGTCGCCATCACCGGCTCCTACGGCAAGACCACCACCAAGGGCCTGGTCCGCCACCTGGTCTCGGCGTCCCGCACCGTGGTGGCCAGCCCGGCCAGCTTCAACAACACCGCCGGGCTGAGCCGGACCATGAACGAGCACCTCACCCCCGGCACCCAAGTGGTGGTGGCCGAGATGGGCATGTACGGACCGGGTGAGATCCGCTCCCTGTGCGCCTGGGTGCGCCCCGACATCTCGGTCATCACCGCCATCGGCCCGGTTCACCTCGAACGGGTCGGCTCCATCGAGGGCATCGTGGCCGCCAAGTCCGAGATCCTGGAGAACGCCCGGGTCGCGGTGCTCAACATCGACGCCGTCGGGCTGGCCGAGGTGGCCGAACGCGAGGCCGCCCAACGCCGGGTGATCAGGGTCTCGTGCCATGACCGCAGCGCCGATGTCACCGTCGAGGCAGACCCGGACCAGGGCCTGCGGGTACTCGTGGGCGGCCAGCTCCTGCTGGAGGGCCTGAGCACCGAGGCCGATGCCTCCAACCTGGCCTGCGCCCTCGGCGTCGTGATCGCTCTCGACATCGAGCCGGGCGCTGTGCTCGATCGCCTCGCCGACCTGCCCGGCACCGAGCACCGGCGCCAGGTCAGCACCAGCGAAGCCGGCGTGACCATCATCGACGACACCTACAACGCCAACCCGGCCGGGGCGGCTGCGGCACTGGATCGACTCGCGGCACTGGGTCGACCCGATCGACGTCGGGTGGTGGTCACCCCGGGCATGATCGAGCTCGGCGATCGCCAAGAGGACGAGAACCGGCGCTTTGCCGCCCGCGCCGCTCAGCTGGCCACCCACCTCATCGTGGTGGGCCGCCACAACCGGTCGGCCCTCGTCGAGGGGGCGGCCGGCGGTTCGGCCGAACTGATCGAGGTCGGCCAGCGCGACGAGGCGGTCCGCTGGGTGCGCTCCCATTGCGCCGGCGGAGATGTGGTCCTCTACGAGAACGACCTGCCCGACCACTTCCCCTGATCACAGCGCTCGGGGCGTGCCTGCTCCGGGTCTAACCTCGTGGATCGTGCCCGAGCTCGCCCCGGTCCCGGTGATCGGACCTCTCATCGACCAGGTGGCCGGCGTGATCGCCCGCCGGCCGGTTCGGGTCTCGATGCGGCCCTCGATCTCGGGTCTGGTGTCGGGCACCCTCGACGAGGTGGCCGTCGAGCTGACCGGGGTGGCCACCAGCGGTCTGCTGGTCGACCGGGTGCTCACCAGCGCCCACGGTGTCCGCCTCGTTCCGGGCCTGCCGCCGCGCCTGCGCATCGAACGGGTCGTCACCACCGGGACCGTCGACGAGGCCAGCCTCAATCGCTGGTTGCGCACCGAGCGCACCCCGATCAGCCTCCGCCTGACTCCCGAGGGCATCCGGGCGGTCACCTCGCTGGCCGGTGTTCGGGTGCAGGAGGTCACCACCGATCTCACCGTCCAGGGTCGCTGGCTGACCCTGCGTCCCCGCCAGGTGAGCGTTCTGGGCCTGCCCACCCCCTTCGCTCACCTCTTCCGGGGCTTCCTGCCCCTGCCCCCACTTCCGGCCGGAGCACGCCTCGACCAGGTCAGCCATGGTGAGGGCACGGTCTCGGTTCGCCTCGACCTGGGATCGGTCGACGAGCCCGTCGACCTCGAGCTCAGCGAGCGACTCATCCGACGTTTTCGCCTGGCCGAGAACGGCTCCGATCAGCCGGCCTGAGAGCGCGGGACGAGACGCCGATCAGGAGTCGGCGATGACCTCGCGGGTGTAGGCCACGAGAGCGTCGAGCTCGGCCTCATCGAGGGCATTGCCGTAGGCCGGCATGCCACCGCGACCCTCGGCGATCACGGCCAGCTGATCGGCTGGATCGGGGAAGCGCTCCAGCACCCGCCCCCCGTTGAGCCGCGGCGCCCGACCCCCTCCACCGCTGGCCCCGTGGCAGCTGGCGCACCGGCTACCCCAGATCTCACGCCCGATGTCGAGCTGGGCTGCGTTGTCGGCGGCAGCCGGAACCGCCGGCGCCTCGGCGCCCGAGGGGCGGCAGATGGGCCATGCGGGTGCGATCGTGGCAGGCGGGCAGGGCGGCTTCGCCTCCAAGGCAGGCGCATTGCAATCCGCGGGCGTCG